>CATOZT010000125.1:0-23009 GCA_954870665.1 Stratiomys singularior
GATTGATGATTGATGATTGATGATTGATAGTTGATGATTGATGATTGATGATTGATGATTGATGATTGATGATTGATGATTGATGATTGATGATTGATGATTGATGATTGATGATTGATGATTGATGATTAATGATTGATGATTGATGATTGATTATTGATGATTGATCATTGATGATTGATGATTGATTATTAATGATTGATGATTGATGATTGATTATTGATGATTGTTGTTTGATGATTGATGGTTGATGATTGATATTCGATGATTGATGATTGATGATTGATGATTGATGATTGATGACTGATGATTGATCATTGATTATTGATGATTTAAGGCTGGTGATTGAAGATTGATGGTTGATTATTGATGATTGATGATTGATGATTAATGACTGATGATTGATGACTGATGATTGATGATTGATGATTGATGATTGATGATTGATTATTGATGATTGATGATTGATGATTGATGATTGATGATTGATGATTGATGATTGATGATTGATGATTGATGATTGATGATTGATGATTGATTATTAATGATTGATGATTGATAATTGATGATTGATGATTGATTTTTGATCATTGATGATTGATGATTGATGATTGATGATTGATGATTGATGATTGATGATTGATAATTGATGATTGATTATTGACGATTGATGATTGATGATTGATGATTGATGATTGATGATTGATGATTGATGATTGATGATTGATGATTGATGATTGACGATTGATGATTGATGATTGATGATTGATGATTGATGATTGATGATTGATGATTGATGATTGATGATTGATGATTGATGATTGATGATTGATGATTGATGATTGATGATTGATGATTGATGATTGATGATTGATGATTGATGATTGATGATTGATGATTGATGATTGATGATTGATGATTGATGATTGATGATTGATGATTGATGATTGATGATTGATGATTGATGATTGATGATTGATGATTGATGATTGATGATTGATGATTGATGATTGGTGATTGGTGATTGATGATTAATGATCGTTGGGTTATGAAAGATGATTGATGATTGATGATTGATGATTGATGATTGATGATTGATTATTGATGTTTGATGATTGATGATTGATGATTGATGGTTGATGATTGATGATTGATGTTTGATGATTAATGATTGATGATTGATGATTGATGATTGATGATTGATGATTGATGATTGATGATTGATGATTGATGATTGATGATTGATGATTGATGATTGGTGATTGATAATTGATGATTGATAATTGACGATTGATGATTGATGATTGATGATTGATGATTGATGATTGATGATTGATGATTGATTATTAATGATTGATGATTGATGATTGATAATTGATGATTGATGATTGATGATTGATGATTGATGATTGATGATTGATGATTGATGATTGATGATTGATGATTGATAATTGATGATTGATTATTGACGATTGATGATTGATGATTGATGATTGATGATTGATGATTGATGATTGATGATTGATGATTGATGATTGATGATTGATGATTGATAATTGATTATTGATGATTGATGATTGATGATTGATGATTGATGATTGGTGATTGATGATTGATGATTGATGATTGGTGATTCGTGATTGGTGATTGATGTTTAATGATTGTTGGGTAATGATAGATGATTGATGATTGATGATTGATGATTGATGATTGATGATTGATTATTGATGTTTGATGATTGATGATTGATGATTGATGATTGATGATTGATGATTAATGATTGATGATTGATGATTGATGATTGATGATTGATGATTGATGATTGATGATTGATGATTGATGATTGATGATTGATGATTGACGATTGATGATTGATGATTGATTATTAATGATTGATGATTGATGATTGATAATTGATGATTGATACTGATGATTGATGATTGATGATTGATGATTGATGATTGATGACTAATGATTGATGATTGATGATTGATGATTGATGATTGATGATTGATGATTGATGATTGATGATTGATGATTGATGATTGATGATTGATGATTGATGATTGATGATTGATGATTGATGATTGATGATTGATGATTGATAGTTGATGATTGATGATTGATGATTGATGATTGATGATTGATGATTGATGATTGATGATTGATGATTGATGATTGATGATTGATGATTAATGATTGATGATTGATGATTGATGATTGATTATTGATGATTGATCATTGATGATTGATGATTGATTATTAATGATTGATGATTGATGATTGATTATTGATGATTGTTGTTTGATGATTGATGGTTGATGATTGATATTCGATGATTGATGATTGATGATTGATGATTGATGATTGATGACTGATGATTGATCATTGATTATTGATGATTTAAGGCTGGTGATTGAAGATTGATGGTTGATTATTGATGATTGATGATTGATGATTAATGACTGATGATTGATGACTGATGATTGATGATTGATGATTGATGATTGATGATTGATTATTGATGATTGATGATTGATGATTGATGATTGATGATTGATGATTGATGATTGATGATTGATGATTGATGATTGATGATTGATGATTGATTATTAATGATTGATGATTGATGATTGATAATTGATGATTGATGATTGATTTTTGATCATTGATGATTGATGATTGATGATTGATGATTGATGATTGATGATTGATGATTGATAATTGATGATTGATTATTGACGATTGATGATTGATGATTGATGATTGATGATTGATGATTGATGATTGATGATTGATGATTGATGATTGACGATTGATGATTGATGATTGATGATTGATGATTGATGATTGATGATTGATGATTGATGATTGATGATTGATGATTGATGATTGATGATTGATGATTGATGATTGATGATTGATGATTGATGATTGATGATTGATGATTGATGATTGATGATTGATGATTGATGATTGATGATTGATGATTGATGATTGATGATTGATGATTGATGATTGATGATTGATGATTGATGATTGATGATTGATGATTGATGATTGATGATTGATGATTGGTGATTGGTGATTGATGATTAATGATCGTTGGGTTATGAAAGATGATTGATGATTGATGATTGATGATTGATGATTGATGATTGATGATTGATGATTGACGATTGATGATTGATGATTGATGATTGATGATTGATGATTGATGATTGATGATTGATGATTGATGATTGATGATTGATGATTGATGATTGATGATTGATGATTGATGATTGATGATTGATGATTGATGATTGATGATTGATGATTGATGATTGATGATTGATGATTGATGATTGATGATTGATGATTGATGATTGATGATTGATGATTGATGATTGATGATTGATGATTGATGATTGGTGATTGGTGATTGATGATTAATGATCGTTGGGTTATGAAAGATGATTGATGATTGATGATTGATGATTGATGATTGATGATTGATTATTGATGTTTGATGATTGATGATTGATGATTGATGGTTGATGATTGATGATTGATGATTGATGATTAATGATTGATGATTGATGATTGATGATTGATGATTGATGATTGATGATTGATGATTGATGATTGATGATTGATGATTGATGATTGATGATTGATGATTGATGATTGGTGATTGATAATTGATGATTGATAATTGACGATTGATGATTGATGATTGATGATTGATGATTGATGATTGATGATTGATGATTGATTATTAATGATTGATGATTGATGATTGATTATTGATGATTGATGATTGATGATTGATGATTGATGATTGATGATTGATGATTGATGATTGATAATTGATGATTGATTATTGACGATTGATGATTGATGATTGATGATTGATGATTGATGATTGATGATTGATGATTGATGATTGATGATTGATGATTGATGATTGATAATTGATTATTGATGATTGATGATTGATGATTGATGATTGATGATTGGTGATTGATGATTGATGATTGATGATTGGTGATTCGTGATTGGTGATTGATGTTTAATGATTGTTGGGTAATGATAGATGATTGATGATTGATGATTGATGATTGATGATTGATGATTGATTATTGATGTTTGATGATTGATGATTGATGATTGATGATTAATGATTGATGATTAATGATTGATGATTGATGATTGATAATTGATGATTGATGATTGATGATTGATGATTGATGATTGATGATTGATGATTGATGATTGACGATTGATGATTGATGATTGATTATTAATGATTGATGATTGATGATTGATAATTGATGATTGATACTGATGATTGATGATTGATGATTGATGATTGATGATTGATGACTAATGATTGATGATTGATGATTGATGATTGATGATTGATGATTGATGATTGATGATTGATGATTGATGATTGATGATTGATGATTGATGATTGATGATTGATGATTGATGATTGATGATTGATGATTGATGATTGATGATTGATGATTGATGATTGATAGTTGATGATTGATGATTGATGATTGATAGTTGATGATTGATGATTGATGATTGATGATTGATGATTGATGATTGATGATTGATGATTGATGATTGATGATTGATGATTGATGATTGATGATTGATGATTAATGATTGATGATTGATGATTGATTATTGATGATTGATCATTGATGATTGATGATTGATTATTAATGATTGATGATTGATGATTGATTATTGATGATTGTTGTTTGATGATTGATGGTTGATGATTGATATTCGATGATTGATGATTGATGATTGATGATTGATGATTGATGACTGATGATTGATCATTGATTATTGATGATTTAAGGCTGGTGATTGAAGATTGATGGTTGATTATTGATGATTGATGATTGATGATTAATGACTGATGATTGATGACTGATGATTGATGATTGATGATTGATGATTGATGATTGATTATTGATGATTGATGATTGATGATTGATGATTGATGATTGATGATTGATGATTGATGATTGATGATTGATGATTGATGATTGATTATTAATGATTGATGATTGATGATTGATAATTGATGATTGATGATTGATTTTTGATCATTGATGATTGATGATTGATGATTGATGATTGATGATTGATGATTGATGATTGATGATTGATGATTGATAATTGATGATTGATTATTGACGATTGATGATTGATGATTGATGATTGATGATTGATGATTGATGATTGATGATTGATGATTGACGATTGATGATTGATGATTGATGATTGATGATTGATGATTGATGATTGATGATTGATGATTGATGATTGATGATTGATGATTGATGATTGATGATTGATGATTGATGATTGATGATTGATGATTGATGATTGATGATTGATGATTGATGATTGATGATTGATGATTGATGATTGATGATTGATGATTGATGATTGATGATTGATGATTGATGATTGATGATTGATGATTGATGATTGATGATTGATGATTGATGATTGGTGATTGGTGATTGATGATTAATGATCGTTGGGTTATGAAAGATGATTGATGATTGATGATTGATGATTGATGATTGATGATTAATTATTGATGTTTGATGATTGATGATTGATGATTGATGGTTGATGATTGATGATTGATGATTGATGATTAATGATTGATGATTGATGATTGATGATTGATGATTGATGATTGATGATTGATGATTGATGATTGATGATTGATGATTGATGATTGATGATTGATGATTGGTGATTGATAATTGATGATTGATAATTGACGATTGATGATTGATGATTGATGATTGATGATTGATGATTGATGATTGATGATTGATGATTGATGATTGATTATTAATGATTGATGATTGATGATTGATAATTGATGATTGATGATTGATGATTGATGATTGATGATTGATGATTGATGATTGATGATTGATGATTGATGATTGATAATTGATGATTGATTATTGACGATTGATGATTGATGATTGATGATTGATGATTGATGATTGATGATTGATGATTGATGATTGATGATTGATGATTGATGATTGATGATTGATAATTGATTATTGATGATTGATGATTGATGATTGATGATTGATGATTGGTGATTGATGATTGATGATTGATGATTGGTGATTCGTGATTGGTGATTGATGTTTAATGATTGTTGGGTAATGATAGATGATTGATGATTGATGATTGATGATTGATGATTGATGATTGATTATTGATGTTTGATGATTGATGATTGATGATTGATGATTGATGATTGATGATTAATGATTGATGATTGATGATTGATGATTGATGATTGATGATTGATGATTGATGATTGATGATTGATGATTGATGATTGATGATTGATGATTGATGATTGACGATTGATGATTGATGATTGATTATTAATGATTGATGATTGATGATTGATAATTGATGATTGATACTGATGATTGATGATTGATGATTGATGATTGATGATTGATGATTGATGACTAATGATTGATGATTGATGATTGATGATTGATGATTGATGATTGATGATTGATGATTGATGATTGATGATTGATGATTGATGATTGATGATTGATGATTGATGATTGATGATTGATGATTGACGATTGATAATTGATGATTGATGATTGATGATTGGTGATTGATGATTGATGATTAATGATTGATGATTGATGATTGATGATTGATTATTAACGATTGATGATTGATGATTGATAGTTGATTATTGATATTGATGATTGATGATTGATGATTGAAGATTGATAATTTATGACTGATGACTGATGATTGATGGTTAACGTTTGATGAATGATGATTGATGATTGATGATTGATGGTTGATGATTGATGATTGATGATTGCTGATTGATGATTGATGATTGATGGTTGATGATTGATAATTGATGATTGATGATTGATGATTGATGATTGATGATTGATGATTGATGACTGATGATTGATGATTGATGATTGATGATTAACGATATATGATTGATGACTGATGATTGATGATTGATGAAAGATGATTAAAGGCTGATGATTGATGATTGATGATTGATTATTGATGATTGATGATTGATGATTGATGATTGATGATTGGTGATTGATGATTGATGATTGATGATTGATGATTGATGATTGCTGATTGATGATTGATGATTGATGATTGATGATTGATTATTGATGAATGATGATTGATGATTGATGATTGATGATTGATGATTGATTATTGATTATTGATTATTGATTATTGATTATTGATTATTGATTATTGATTATTGATTATTGATGATTGATGATTGATGATTGATGATTGATGATTGATGATTGATGATTGATGATTGATGATTGATGATTGATGATTGATGATTGATGATTGATGATTTATGATTGATGATTTATTATTACTGATTGATGATTGATGACTGATGATTGATGATTGATGATTGATGATTGATGATTGATGATTAATGATTGATGATTGATGATTGATGATTGATGATTGATGATTGATGATTGATGATTGATGGTTGATGATTGATTATTGACGATTGATGATTGATGATTGATGATTGATGATTGATGAGTGATGATTGATGATTGATGATTGATGATTGACGATTGATGATTGATGATTGATGATTGATGATTGATGATTGATGATTGATGATTGATGATTGATGATTGATGATTGATGATTGATGATTGATGATTGATGATTGATGATTGATGATTGATGATTGATGATTGATGATTGATGATTGATGATTGATGATTGATGATTGATGATTGATGATTGATGATTGATGATTGATGATTGATGATTGATGATTGGTGATTGGTGATTGATGATTAATGATCGTTGGGTTATGAAAGATGATTGATGATTGATGATTGATGATTGATGATTGATGATTGATGATTGATGATTGATGATTGATGATTGATGATTGATGATTGATGATTGATGATTGATGATTGATGATTGATGATTGATGATTGATGATTGCTGATTGATGATTAATGATTGATGATTCATGATTGATGATTGATGATTGATGATTAATGACTGATGATTGATGATTGATGATTGATGATTGATGATTGATGATTGATGATTGATGATTGATGATTGATGATTGATGATTGATGATTGATGATTGATGATTGATGATTGACGATTGATGATTGATGATTGATGATTGATGATTGATGATTGATGATTGATTATTAATGATTGATGATTGATGACTGACGATTGATAATTGATGATTGATGATTGATTATTGATGATTGATTATTAATGATTGATGATTGATGATTGATAATTGATGATTGATATTGATGATTGATGATTGATGATTGATTATTAATGATTGATTATTGATGATTGATAATTGATGATTGATGATTGATGATTGATGATTGATAATTGATGATTGATGATTGATGATTGATGATTGATGATTGATGATTGATGATTGATGATTGATGATTGATGATTGATGATTGATGATTGATGATTGATGATTGATGATTGTTGATTGATGATTGATGATTGATGATTGATGATTGATGATTGATGATTGATGATTGATGATTGATGATTGATGATTGATAATTGATGATTGATGATTGATGATTGATGATTGATGATTGATGATTGATGATTGATGATTGATGATTGATGATTGATGATTGATGATTGGTGTTTGATGATTGATGATTGATGATTGATGATTGATGATTGATGATTGATGATTGGTGATTGGTGATTGATGATTGATGATTGATGATTGATGATTGGTGATTGATGATTAATGATTGTTGGGTGATGATTGATGATTGATGATTGATGATTGATGTTTGATGATTGATGATTGATGATTGATGATTGATGATTGATGATTGATGATTGATGATTGATGATTGATGATTGATGATTGATGATTGATGATTGATGATTGATGATTGATGATTGATGATTGATGATTGATTATTAATGATTGATGATTGATGATTGATAATTGATGATTGATATTGATGATTGATGATTGATGATTGATTATTAATGATTGATGATTGATGATTGATAATTGATGATTGATATTGATGATTGATGATTGATGATTGATGATTCATGATTCATGATTGATGATTGATGATTGATGATTGATAACTAATGATAGATGATTGATGATTGATGATTGATGATTGATGATTGATAATTGATGATTGATGATTGATGATTGATGATGGATGATTGATGATTGTTGATTGATGATTGATGATTGATGATTGATGATTGATGATTGATGATTGATGATTGATGATTGATGATTAATGATTGATGATTGGTGATTGGTGATTGATGATTGATGATTGATGATTGATGATTGATGATTGATGATTGATGATTGATGATTGATGATTGATGATTGATGATCGATGATTGATGATTGATGATTGATGATTGATGATTGATGATTGATGATTGATGATGGATGATTGATGATTGATGATTGCTGATTGATGATTGATGATTGATGATTGATGATTGATGATTGATGATTGATGATTGATGATTGATGATTGATTATTAATGATTGATGATTGATGACTGACGATTGATGATTGATGATTGATGATTGATGATTGCTGATTGATGATTGATGATTGATGATTGATGATTGATGATTGATGATTGACGATTGATGATTGATGATTGATGATTAACGATTTATGATTGATGACTGATGATTGATGATTGATGATAGTTGATTAAAGGCTGATGATTGATGATTGATGATTGATTATTGATGATTGATGATTAATGATTTATTATTAATGATTGATGATTGATGATTGATGATTGATGATTGCTGATTGATGATTGATGATTGATGATTGATGATTGGTGATTGGTGATTGATGATTGATGATTGATGATTGATGATTGATGATTGGTGATTGATGATTAATGATTGTTGGGTGATGAAAGATGATTGATGATTGATGATTGATGATTGATGTTTGATGATTGATGATTGATGATTGATGATTGATGATTGATGATTGATGATTGATGATTGATGATTGATGATTGATGATTGATGATTGATGATTGATGATTGATGATTGATGATTGATGATTGATTATTAATGATTGATGATTGATGATTGATGATTGATAATTGATGATTAATATTGATGATTGATGATTGATGATTGATGATTGATGATTCACGATTCATGATTGATGATTGATGATTGATGACTAATGATTGATGATTTATGATTGATGATTGCTGATTGATGATTGATGATTGATGATTGATTATTGATGAATGATGATTGATGATTGATGATTGATGATTGATTATTGATGATTGATGTTCTATGATTGATGATTGATGATTGATGATTGATGATTGATGATTGATGATTGATGATTGATGATTAATAATTGATGATTGCTGATTGATGATTGATGATTGATGATTGAATATTGATGAATGATGATTGATGATTGATGATTGATGATTGATGATTGATGATTGATTATTAATGATTGATGATTGATGATTGACAATTGATGATTGATATTGATGATTGATGATTGATGATTGATGATTGATGATTGATGATTGATGATTGATGATTCACGATTCATGATTGATGATTGATGATTGATGACTAATGATTGATGATTTATGATTGATAATTGATGATTGATTATTGATGATTGATTATTGATGATTGATGATTGATGATTGATGATTGATGATTGATGATTGATGATTGATGATTGATGATTAATGATTGATGATTGATGATTGATGATTGATGATTGATGATTGATGATTGATGACTGGTGATTGATGATTGATGATTAATGATTGATGATTGATGATTGATTATTAACGATTGATGATTGATGATTGATAATTGATGATTGTTATTGATGATTGATGATTGATGATTGAAGATTGATAATTTATGACTGATGTCTGATGATTGACGTTTGATGAGTGATGATTGATGATTTATGATTGATGATTGATGATTGATGATTGATGATTGATGATTGATGATTGCTGATTGATGATTGATGATTGATGATTGATGATTGATGATTGATGATTGATGATTGATGATTGATGATTGATGATTGATGATTGATGATTGATGATTGATGATTGATGATTGATGATTGATGATTGATGATTGATGATTGATGATTAACGATTTATGATTGATGACTGATGATTGATGATAGATGATTAAAGGCTGATGATTGATGATTGATGATTGATTATTGCTGATTGATGTTCTACGATTGATGATTGATGATTGATGTTCGATGATTGATGATTGATGATTGATGATTGATGATTGATGATTGATGATTGATGATTGGTGATTGATGATTGATGATTGATGATTGATGATTGATGATTGCTGATTGATGATTGATGATTGATGATTGTTGATTGATGATTAATAATTGATGATTGATGATTGCTGATTGATGATTGATGATTGATGATTGATGATTGATGATTGATGATTGATGATTGATTATCGATGAATGATGATTGATGATTGATGATTGATGATTGATGATTGATTATTGATTATTGATGATTGATTATTGATGATTGATGATTGATGATTGATGATTGATGATTGATGGTTGATGATTGATGATTGATGATTGATGATTGATGATTGATGATTGATGATTGATGATTGATGATTGATGATTGATGATTGATGATTGATGATTGCTGATTGATGATTGATGATTGATGATTGATGATTGATGATTGATGATTGATGATTGATGATTGATGATTGATGATTGATGATTGATGATTGATGATTGATGATTGATGATTGATGATTGATGATTGATTATTAATGATTGATGATTGATGATTGATAATTGATGATTGATATTGATGATTGATGATTGATGATTGATTATTAATGATTGATGATTGATGATTGATAATTGATGATTGATATTGATGATTGATGATTGATGATTGATGATTCATGATTCATGATTGATGATTGATGATTGATGATTGATAACTAATGATAGATGATTGATGATTGATGATTGATGATTGATGATTGATGATTGATAATTGATGATTGATGATTGATGATTGATGATGGATGATTGATGATTGTTGATTGATGATTGATGATTGATGATTGATGATTGATGATTGATGATTGATGATTGATGATTGATGATTAATGATTGATGATTGGTGATTGGTGATTGATGATTGATGATTGATGATTGATGATTGATGATTGATGATTGATGATTGATGATTGATGATTGATGATTGATGATTGATGATTGATGATTGATGATTGATGATTGATGATTGATGATTGATGATTGATGATTGCTGATTGATGATTGATGATTGATAGTTGATGATTGATGATTGATGATTGATGATTGATGATTGATGATTGATTATTAATGATTGATGATTGATGACTGACGATTGATGATTGATGATTGATGATTGATGATTGCTGATTGATGATTGATGATTGATGATTGATGATTGATGATTGATGATTGACGATTGATGATTGATGATTGATGATTAACGATTTATGATTGATGACTGATGATTGATGATTGATGATAGTTGATTAAAGGCTGATGATTGATGATTGATGATTGATTATTGATGATTGATGATTAATGATTTATTATTAATGATTGATGATTGATGATTGATGATTGATGATTGCTGATTGATGATTGATGATTGATGATTGATGATTGGTGATTGGTGATTGATGATTGATGATTGATGATTGGTGATTGATGATTAATGATTGTTGGGTGATGAAAGATGATTGATGATTGATGATTGATGATTGATGATTGATGTTTGATGATTGATGATTGATGATTGATGATTGATGATTGATGATTGATGATTGATGATTGATGATTGATGATTGATGATTGATGATTGATGATTGATGATTGATGATTGATGATTGATGATTGATGATTGATGATTGATGATTGATGATTGATGATTGATTATTAATGATTGATGATTGATGAGTGATGATTGATAATTGATGATTGATATTGATGATTGATGATTGATGATTGATGATTGATGATTCACGATTCATGATTGATGATTGATGATTGATGACTAATGATTGATGATTTATGATTGATGATTGCTGATTGATGATTGATGATTGATGATTGATTATTGATGAATGATGATTGATGATTGATGATTGATGATTGATTATTGATGATTGATGTTCTATGATTGATGATTGATGATTGATGTTCGATGATTGATGATTGATGATTGATGATTGATGATTGATGATTGATGATTGATGATTGATGATTGATGATTGATGATTAATAATTGATGATTGATGATTGCTGATTGATGATTGATGATTGATGATTGATTATTGATGAATGATGATTGATGATTGATGATTGATGATTGATGATTGATGATTGATGATTGATTATTAATGATTGATGATTGATGATTGATAATTGATGATTGATATTGATGATTGATGATTGATGATTGATGATTGATGATTGATGATTCACGATTCATGATTGATGATTGATGATTGATGACTAATGATTGATGATTTATGATTGATAATTGATGATTGATTATTGATGATTGATTATTGATGATTGATGATTGATGATTGATGATTGATGATTGATGATTGATGATTGATGATTAATGATTGATGATTGATGATTGATGATTGATGATTGATGATTGATGATTGATGATTGATGACTGGTGATTGATGATTGATGATTAATGATTGATGATTGATGATTGATTATTAACGATTGATGATTGATGATTGATAATTGATGATTGTTATTGATGATTGATGATTGATGATTGAAGATTGATAATTTATGACTGATGTCTGATGATTGACGTTTGATGAGTGATGATTGATGATTTATGATTTATGATTGATGATTGATGATTGATGATTGATGATTGATGATTGATGATTGATGATTGATGATTGCTGATTGATGATTGATGATTGATGATTGATGATTGATGATTGATGATTGATGATTGATGATTGATGATTGATGATTGATGATTGATGATTGATGATTGATGATTGATGATTAACGATTTATGATTGATGACTGATGATTGATGATAGATGATTAAAGGCTGATGATTGGTGATTGATGATTGATTATTGCTGATTGATGTTCTACGATTGATGACTGATGATTGATGTTCGATGATTGATGATTGATGATTGATGATTGATGATTGATGATTGATGATTGATGATTGGTGATTGATGATTGATGATTGATGATTGATGATTGCTGATTGATGATTGATGATTGATGATTGTTGATTGATGATTAATAATTGATGATTGATGATTGCTGATTGATGATTGATGATTGGTGATTGATGATTGATGATTGATTATCGATGAATGATGATTGATGATTGATGATTGATGATTGATGATTGATTATTGATTATTGATGATTGATTATTGATGATTGATGATTGATGATTGATGATTGATGATTGATGATTGATGATTGATTATTAATGATTGATGATTGATGACTGATGATTGTAGATTGATGATTGATGATTGATGATTAATGATTGATGATTGATGATTGATGATTGATGATTGATGATTGATGATTGATGATTGATGATTGATGATTGATGATTGATGATTGACGACTGATGATTGATGATTGATGATTGATGATTGATGATTGATGATTGATGAGTGATGATTGATGATTGATGATTGATGATTGATGATTGATGATTGATGATTGATGATTGATGATTGATGATTGATGATTGATGATTGATGATTGATGATTGATGATTGATGATTGATGATTGATGATTGATGATTGATGATTGATGATTGATGATTGATGATTGATGATTGATGATTGATGATTGATGATTGATGATTGATGATAGATGATTGATGATTGATGATTGATGATTGATGATTGATGATTGATGATTGGTGATTGGTTATTGAAGATTAATGATTGTTGGGTTATGATAGATGATTGATGATTGATGATTGATGATTGATGATTGATGATTGATGATTGATGATTGATTATTGATGATTGATGATTGATGATTGATGATTGATGATTGATGATTGATGATTTATGATTAATGATTGATGATTAATGATTGATGATTGATGATTGATTATTGATGATTGATGATTGATGATTGATGATTGATCATTGATGATTGGTGAATGATGAGTGATGATTGCTGATTGATGATTGATGATTGATGATTGATGATTGATGATTGATGATTGATGATTGATGATTGATGATTGATGATTGATGATTGATGATTGCTGATTGATGATTGATGATTGCTGATTGATGATTGATGATTGATGATTGATGATTGATGATTGATGATTTATGATTGATGATTGATGATTTATGATTGATGATTGATGATTGATGATTGATGATTGATGATTGATGATTGATGATTGATGATTGATGTTTGATGATTGATGATTGATGATTGATGATTGATGATTGATGATTGATGATTGATGATTGATGATTGATGATTGATGATTGATGATTGATGATTGATGATTGATGATTGATGATTGATGATTGATGATTGATGATTGATGATTGATGATTGATGATTGATGATTGATGATTGATGATTGATGATTGATGATTGATGATTGATGATTGATGATTTATCATTGATGATTGATGATTGATGATTGATGATTGATGGTTGATGATTGATGATTGATGATTGATGATTGGTGATTGGTGATTGATGATTAATGATTGTTGGGTGATGATAGATGATTGATGATTGATTATTGATCATTGATGATTGATGATTGATGATTGATGATTGATGATTGATGATTGATGATTGATGATTGATGATTGATGATTGATGATTGATGATTGATGATTGATGATTGATGATTAATGATTGATGAGTGATGATTGATGATTGATGATTGGTGATTGATGATTGATGATTGATGATTGATGATTGATGATTGATGATTGATGATTACAGATTGATTATTGATGATTAAGGATTGATAATTGATGATTGATGATTGATGATTGATGATTGTTGATTGATGATTGAATATTGATGAATGATGATTGATGATTGCTGATTGATGATTGATGATTGATGATTGATGATTGATGATTGATGATTGATGATTGATGATTGATGATTGATGATTGATGATTGATGATTGATGATTGATGATTGATGATTGATGATTGATGATTGATGATTGATGATTGATGATTGATGATTGATGATTGATGATTGATGATTGATGATTGATGATTGATGATTGATGATTGATGATTGATGATTGATGATTGATGATTGATGATTGGTGAATGATGATTGCTGATTGATGATTGATGATTGATGATTGATAATTGATGATTGATGATTGATGATTGATGATTGATGATTGATGATTGATGATTGATGATTGATGATTGATGATTGATGATTGATGATTGATGATTGATGATTGATGATTGATGATTGATGATTGCTGATTGATGATTGATGATTGATGATTGATAATTGATGATTGATGATTGATGATTGATGATTGATGATTGATGATTGATTATTGATGAATGATGATTGATGATTGCTGATTGATGATTGATGATTGATGATTGATGATTGATGATTGATGATTGATGATTGATGATTGATGATTGATGATTGATGATTGATGATTGATGATTGATGATTGATGATTGATGATTGATGATTGATGATTGATGATTGATGATTGATGATTGATGATTGATGATTGATGATTGATGATTTATGATTGATGATTGATGATTGATGATTGATGATTGATGATTGATGATTGATGATTGGTGATTGGTGATTGATGATTAATGATTGTTGGGTGATGATAGATGATTGATGATTGATTATTGATCATTGATGATTGATGATTGATGATTGATGATTGATGATTGATGATTGATGATTGATGATTGATGATTGATGATTGATGATTGATGATTGATGATTGATGATTGATGATTGATGATTGATGATTGATGATTGATGATTAATGATTGATGAGTGATGATTGATGATTGATGATTGGTGATTGATGATTGATGATTGATGATTGATGATTGATGATTGATGATTGATGATTACAGATTGATTATTGATGATTGATGATTGATGATTAAGGATTGATAATTGATGATTGATGATTGATGATTGATGATTGTTGATTGATGATTGATTATTGATGAATGATGATTAATGATTGCTGATTGATGATTGATGATTGATGATTGATGATTGATGATTGATGATTGATGATTGATGATTGATGATTGATGATTGATGATTGATGATTGATGATTGATGATTGATGATTGATGATTGATGATTGATGATTGATGATTGATGATTGATGATTGATGATTGATGATTGATGATTGATGATTGATGATTGATGATTGATGATTGATGATTGATGATTGGTGAATGATGATTGCTGATTGATGATTGATGATTGATAATTGATGATTGATGATTGATGATTGATGATTGATGATTGATGATTGATGATTGATGATTGATGATTGATGATTGATGATTGATGATTGATGATTGATGATTGATGATTGATGATTGATGATTGCTGATTGATGATTGATGATTGATGATTGATAATTGATGATTGATGATTGATGATTGATGATTGTTGATTGATGATTGATTATTGATGAATGATGATTGATGATTCCTGATTGATGATTGATGATTGATGATTGATGATTGATGATTGATGATTGATGATTGATGATTGATGATTGATAATTGATGATTGATGATTGATGATTGTTGATTGATGATTGATTATTGATGAATGATGATTGATGATTGCTGATTGATGATTGATGATTGATGATTGATGATTGATTATTGATTATTGATGATTGATTATTGATGATTGATGATTGATGATTGATGATTGATGATTGATGATTGATGATTGATTATTAATGATTGATGATTGATGACTGATGATTGTAGATTGATGATTGATGATTGATGATTAATGATTGATGATTGATGATTGATGATTGATGATTGATGATTGATGATTGATGATTGATGATTGATGATTGACGACTGATGATTGATGATTGATGATTGATGATTGATGATTGATGAGTGATGATTGATGATTGATGATTGATGATTGATGTTGATGATTGATGATTGATGATTGATGATTGATGATTGATGATTGATGATTGATGATTGATGATTGATGATTGATGATTGATGATTGATGATTGATGATTGATGATTGATGATTGATGATTGATGATTGATGATTGATGATTGATGATTGATGATTGATGATTGATGATTGATGATTGATGATAGATGATTGATGATTGATGATTGATGATTGATGATTGATGATTGGTGATTGGTTATTGAAGATTAATGATTGTTGGGTTATGATAGATGATTGATGATTGATGATTGATGATGATGATTGATGATTGATGATTGATTATTGATGATTGATGATTGTTGATGATTGTTGATGATGATATGATTGATGATTAATGATTGATGATTGAATTGATTGATTATTGATGATTGATGATTGTGATGATTGATCATTGATGATTGGTGAATGATGATTGATGATTGCTGATTGATGATTGATGATTGATGATTGATGATTGATGATTGATGATTGATGATTGATGATTGATGATTGCTGATTGATGATTGATGATTGCTGATTGATGATTGATGATTGATGATTGATGATTGATGATTGATGATTGATGATTGATGATTGATGATTGATGATTTATGATTGATGATTGATGATTTATGATTGATGATTGATGATTGATGATTGATTATTGATGATTGATGATTGATGATTGATGATTGATGATTGATGATTGATGATTGATGATTGATGATTGATGATTGATTGATTGATGATTGATGATTGATTGATTGATGATTGATGATTGCTGATTGATGATTGATGATTGATGATTGATGATTGATGATGATGATTGATGATTGATGATTGTTGATTGATGATTGATGATTGATGATTGATGATTGATGATTGATGATTGATGATTGTGATTGATGGTTGATGATTGTTGATTGATGATTGATGATTGTGATTGATGATTGGTGATTGGTGATTGATGATTAATGATTGTTGGGTGATGATAGATGATTGATGATTGATTATTGATCATTGATGATGATGATTGATGATTGATGATTGATGATTGATGATTGATGATTGATGATTGATGATTGATGATTGATGATTGATGATTGATGATTGATGGATTGATGATTGATGATTGATGATTGATTGATGATTAATGATTGATGAGTGATGATTGATGATTGATGATTGGTGATTGATGATCGATGATTGATGATTGATGATTGATGATTGATGATTACAGATCGATTATTGATGATTGATGATTGATGATTAAGGATTGATAATTGATGATTGATGATTGATGATTGATGATTGTTGATTGATGATTGATTATTGTTGAATGATTGATGATTGCTGATTGATGATTGATGATTGATGATTGATGATTGATGATTGATGATTGATGATTGATGATTGATGATTGATGATTGATGATGATGATTGATGATTGATGATTTGATGATTGATGATTGATGATTGATGATTGATGATTGATGATTGATGATATTGATGATTGATGATTGATGATTGATGATTGATGATTGATGATTGATGATTGATGATTGATGATTGATGATTGATGATTGATGATTGATGATTGATGATTGATGATTGATGATTGGTGAATGATGATTGCTGATTGATGATTGATGATTGATAATTGATGATGGATGATTGATGATTGATGATTGATGATTGATGATTGATGATTGATGATTGATGATTGATGATTGATGATTGATGATTGATGATTGCTGATTGATGATTGATGATTGATGATTGATATTGATGATTGATGATTGATGATGAGATTGTTGATTGATGATTGATTATTGATGAATGATGATTGATGATTGCTGATTGATGATTGATGATTGATGATTGATGATTGATGATTGATGATTGATGATTGATGATGATGATTGATGATTGAATGATTGATGATTGATGATTGATGATTGATGATTGATGATTGATGAATGATGATTGATGATTGATGATTGATGATTGATGATTGATGATTGATGATTGATGAATGATGTTTGATGATTGATGATGATGATTGATTATTGATTATTGATTATTGATGATTGATGATTGATGATTGATGATTGATGATTGATGATTGATTATTGATGATTGATTATTGATGATTGATGATTGATTATTAATGATTGATGATTGATGTTGATGATTGATGATTGAGGATTGATGATTGATGATTGATGATTGATGATTGATGATTGATGATTGATGATTGATGATTGATGATTGATGATTGATGATTGATGAGTTGATGATTGATGATTGAGATTGATGATTGATGATTGATGATTGATGATTGATGATTGATGATTGATGATTGATGATTGATGATTGATGATTGATGATTGATGATTGATGATTGATGATTGATGATTGATGATTGATGATTGATGATTGATGATTGATGATTGATGATTGATGATTGGTGATTGATGATGATGATTGATTATTGATGATTGATGATTACAGATTGATTATTGATGATTGATGATTGATGATTAATGATTGATGATGGATGATTGATGATTGATAATTGGATGATTGATGTTGATGATTGATGTTGAATATTTATGATTGATGATTGATGATTGATGATTGATGATTGATGGTTGATGAGTGATGATTGATGATTGATGATGATGATTGGTGATTGTGATTGATGGTTAATGATTGTTGGGTGATGATAGATGATTGATGATTGATTATTGATCATTGATGATTGATGATTGATGATTGATGATTGATGATTGATGATTGATGATTGATGATTGATGATTGATGATTGATGATTAATGATTGATGAGTGATGATTGATGATTGATGATTGATGATTGATGATTGATGATTGATGATTGATGATTGATGATTGATGATTGATGATTGATGATTGATGATTGATGATTGATGATTGATGATTGATTTGATGATTGATGATTGATGATTGATGATTGATAATTGCATGATTGATGATTGACGATTGATGATTGATGATTGATGATTGATGATTGATGATTGATGATTGATGATTGATGATTGATGATTGATGATTGATTATTGATTATTGATGATTGATGATTGATGATTGATGATTGACGATTGATGATTGATGATTGATTATTGATGATTGATGATTGATGATTGATGATTGATGATTGATGATTGATGATTGATGATTGATGATTGATGATTGATGATGATGATTGATGATTGATGATTGATGATTGACGATTGATGATTGATGATTAATGATTGATGATTAATGATTGATGATTGATGATTGATGATTGAAGATTGATGGTTGATTATTGATGATGATGTTTGATGATTGATGATTGATGATTGATGTTCGATGATTGATGATTGATTATTGCTGATTGCAGATTGATGATTGATGATTAGATGATTGATGATTGATGATTGATGATTGATGATTGATGATTGATGATTGATGATTGATGAATGATGATTGATGATTGCTGATTGATGATTGATGATTGATTATTTATGATTGATGATTGATGATTGATGATTGATAATTGATGATTGATGATTGATGATTGATGATTGATGATTGATGATTGATGATTGATGATTGATGATTGATGATTGATGATTAATGATTGATGATTGATGATTGATGATTGATGATTGATGATTGATGATTGATGATTGATGATTGATGATTGATGATTGATGATTAATGATTGATGAGTGATGATTGATGATTGATGATTGATGATTGATGATTGATGATTGATGATTGATGATTGATGATTGATGATTGATGATTGATGATTGATGATTGATGATTGATGATTGATGATTGATGATTGATGATTGATGATTGATGATTAATGATTGATGATTGATGATTGATGATTGATGATTGATGATTGATGATTGATGATTGATGATTGATGATTGATGATTGATGATTGATGATTGATGATTGATGATTGATGATTGATGATTGATTTATTGATTATTGATGATTGATGATTGACGATTGATGATTGATGATTGATTATTGATGATTGATGATTGATGATTGATGATTGATGATTGATGATTGATGATTGATGATTGATGATTGATGATTGATGATTGATGATTGATGATTGATGATTGATGATTGATTATTGATTATTGATGATTGATGATTGATGATTGACGATTGATGATTGATGATTGATTATTGATGATTGATGATTGATGATTGATGATTGATGATTGATGATTGATGATTGATGATTGATGATTGATGATTGATGATTGATGATTGATGATTGACGATTGATGATTGATGATTAATGATTGATGATTAATGATTGATGATTGATGATTGATGATTGAAGATTGATGGTTGATTATTGATGATTGATGTTTGATGATTGATGATTGATGATTGATGGTTCGATGATTGATGATTGATTATTGCTGATTGCAGATTGATGATTGATGATAGATGATTGATGATTGATGATTGATGATTGATGATTGATGATTGATGATTGA
>CATOZT010000126.1:0-23689 GCA_954870665.1 Stratiomys singularior
AATCATCAATCATCAATCATTAATCATCAATCATCAGTCATCAATCATCAATCATCAATCATCAATCATCAATCATCAATCATCAATCATAATTCATCATTCATCAATCATCAATCATGAATCATAAGTCATCGATCATCATACGCTAATCATCAACCTTCAATCATCGATCAAAACCATCCATCAGTTATCATCAATCATCAATCATCAATCATCAATCATCAATCATCAATCATCAATCATCAATCATCAATCATCAATCATCAATAATCAATCATCAATCATCAATCATCAATCATCAATCATCAATCATCAATCATCAATCATTAATCATTAATCATCAATAATCAATCATCAATCATCAATCATTAATCTTCAATCATCAATCATCAATAATCAATCATCAATCATCAATCGTCAATCATCAATCATCAATCATCAATCTTCAATCACCAATCATCAATCATCAATCATCAATCATCAATCATCAATCATCAATCATCAATCATCAATCATCAATCATCAATCATCAATCATCAATCACCAATCATCAATCATCAATCAGCAATAATCTATCATCAAGCATCATTCATCAATCATCAATCATCAATCGTCAATCATCAATCATCAATCATCAATCATCAATCATCAATCATCAATCATCAATCATCAATCATCAATCATCAATCATCAATCATCAATCATCAATCATCAATCATCAATCATCAATCATCAATCATCAATCATCAATCACCAATCATCAATCATCAATCATCAATCATCAATCATCAATCATCAGTCGTCAATCATCAATCATCAATCATCAATCATTAATCATCAATAATCAATCATCAATCGTCAATCATTAATCTTCAATCATCAATCATCAATAATCAATCATCAATCATCAATCGTCAATCATCAATCATCAATCATTAATCATCAATCTTCAATCACCAATCATCAATCATCAATCATCAATCATCAATCATCAATCATCAATCATCAATCATCAATCATCAATCATCAATCATCAATCATCAATCATCAATCACCAATCATCAATCATCAATCAGCAATAATCTATCATCAAGCATCATTCATCAATCATCAATCATGAATCATCAATCGTCAATCATAAATCATCAATCATCAATCATCAATCATCAATCATCAATCACCAATTATCAATCATCAATCATCAATCATCAGTTGACAATCATCAATCATCAATCATCAATCATCATTCATCAATCATCACTCATTATTTATCAATCATCAATCATCAATCATCAATCATCAATCATCAATCATCAATCATCAATCATCAATCATCAATCATCAATCATCAATCACCAATCATCAATCATCACTCATCAATCATCAATCATCAATCATCAATCATCAATCATCAATCATCAATCATCAATCAACAATTATCAATCATCAATCATCAATCATCCAACATCAATCATCAATCATCAATCATCAATCATCAATCATCAATCATCAATCATCAATCATCAATCATCAATCATCAATCATCAATCATCAATCATCAATCATCAATCATCAATCATCAAGCATCAATCATCAATCATCAATCATCGATCAAAAACATCCATCAGTTATCATCAATCATCAATCATCAATCATTAATCATCAATCATCAATCATCAACCATCAATCATCAATCATCAATCATCAATCATCAATCATCAATCATCAATCATCAATCATCAATCATCAATCATCAATCATCAATCATCAATCATCAATCAACAATTATCAATCATCAATCATCAATCATCCAACATCAATCATCAATCATCAATCATCAATCATCAATCATCAATCATCAATCATCAATCATCAATCATCAATCATCAATCATCAATCATCAATCATCAATCATCAAGCATCAATCATCAATCATCAATCATCAATCATCGATCAAAAACATCCATCAGTTATCATCAATCATCAATCATCAATCATTAATCATCAATCATCAATCATCAATCATCAATCATCAATCATCAATCATCAATCATCAATCATCAATCATCAATCATCAATCATCAATCATCAATCATCAATCATCAATCATCAATCATCAATCATCAATCATCAATCATCAATCATCAATCATCAATCATCAATCATCAATCATCAATCATCAATCATTAATCATCAATCATCAGTCATCAATCATCAATCATCAATCATCAATCATCAATCATCAATCATCAATCATAATTCATCATTCATCAATCATCAATCATGAATCATAAGTCATCGATCATCATACGCTAATCATCAACCTTCAATCATCGATCAAAACCATCCATCAGTTATCATCAATCATCAATCATCAATCATCAATCATCAATCATCAATCATCAATCATCAATCATCAATCATCAATCATCAATCATCAATCATCAATCATCAATCATCAATCATCAATCATCAATCATCAATCATCAATCATCAATCATCAATCATCAATCATCAATCATCAATCATCAATCATCAATCATCAATCATCAATCATCAATCATCAATCATCAATCATCAATCATCAATCATTAATCATCAATCATCAGTCATCAATCATCAATCATCAATCATCAATCATCAATCATCAATCATCAATCATCAATCATAATTCATCATTCATCAATCATCAATCATGAATCATAAGTCATCGATCATCATACGCTAATCATCAACCTTCAATCATCGATCAAAACCATCCATCAGTTATCATCAATCATCAATCATCAATCATCAATCATCAATCATCAATCATCAATCATCAATCATCAATCATCAATCATCAATCATCAATCATCAATCATCAATCATCAATCATCAATCATCAATCATCAATCATCAATCATCAATCATCAATCATCAATCATCAATCATCAATCATCAATCATCAATCATCAATCATCAATCATCAATCATCAATCATCAATCATCAATCATTAATCATCAATCATCAGTCATCAATCATCAATCATCAATCATCAATCATCAATCATCAATCATCAATCATAATTCATCATTCATCAATCATCAATCATGAATCATAAGTCATCGATCATCATACGCTAATCATCAACCTTCAATCATCGATCAAAACCATCCATCAGTTATCATCAATCATTAATCTTCAATCATCAATCATCAATCATCAATCATCAATCATCAATCATCAATCATCAATCATCAATCATCAATCATCAATCATCAATCATCAATCATCAATCATCAATCATCAATCATCAATCATCAATCATCAATCATCAATCATCAATCATCAATCATCAATCATCAATAATCAATCATCAATCATCAATCGTCAATCATCAATCATCAATCATCAATCTTCAATCACCAATCATCAATCATCAATCATCAATCATCAATCATCAATCATCAATCATCAATCATCAATCATCAATCATCAATCATCAATCATCAATCACCAATCATCAATCATCAATCAGCAATAATCTATCATCAAGCATCATTCATCAATCATCAATCATCAATCGTCAATCATCAATCATCAATCATCAATCATCAATCATCAATCATCAATCATCAATCATCAATCATCAATCATCAATCATCAATCATCAATCATCAATCATCAATCATCAATCATCAATCATCAATCATCAATCATCAATCACCAATCATCAATCATCAATCATCAATCATCAATCATCAATCATCAGTCGTCAATCATCAATCATCAATCATCAATCATTAATCATCAATAATCAATCATCAATCGTCAATCATTAATCTTCAATCATCAATCATCAATAATCAATCATCAATCATCAATCGTCAATCATCAATCATCAATCATTAATCATCAATCTTCAATCACCAATCATCAATCATCAATCATCAATCATCAATCATCAATCATCAATCATCAATCATCAATCATCAATCATCAATCATCAATCATCAATCATCAATCACCAATCATCAATCATCAATCAGCAATAATCTATCATCAAGCATCATTCATCAATCATCAATCATGAATCATCAATCGTCAATCATAAATCATCAATCATCAATCATCAATCATCAATCATCAATCACCAATTATCAATCATCAATCATCAATCATCAGTTGACAATCATCAATCATCAATCATCAATCATCATTCATCAATCATCACTCATTATTTATCAATCATCAATCATCAATCATCAATCATCAATCATCAATCATCAATCATCAATCATCAATCATCAATCACCAATCATCAATCATCACTCATCAATCATCAATCATCAATCATCAATCATCAATCATCAATCATCAATCATCAATCAACAATTATCAATCATCAATCATCAATCATCCAACATCAATCATCAATCATCAATCATCAATCATCAATCATCAATCATCAATCATCAATCATCAATCATCAATCATCAATCATCAATCATCAATCATCAATCATCAATCATCAATCATCAAGCATCAATCATCAATCATCAATCATCGATCAAAAACATCCATCAGTTATCATCAATCATCAATCATCAATCATTAATCATCAATCATCAATCATCAACCATCAATCATCAATCATCAATCATCAATCATCAATCATCAATCATCAATCATCAATCATCAATCATCAATCATCAATCATCAATCAACAATCATCAATCATCAATCATCAATCATCAATCAACAATTATCAATCATCAATCATCAATCATCCAACATCAATCATCAATCATCAATCATCAATCATCAATCATCAATCATCAATCATCAATCATCAATCATCAATCATCAATCATCAATCATCAATCATCAATCATCAATCATCAATCATCAATCATCGATCAAAAACATCCATCAGTTATCATCAATCATCAATCATCAATCATTAATCATCAATCATCAATCATCAATCATCAATCATCAATCATCAATCATCAATCATCAATCATCAATCATCAATCATCAATCATCAATCATCAATCATCAATCATCAATCATCAATCATCAATCATCAATCATCAATCATTAATCATCAATCATCAGTCATCAATCATCAATCATCAATCATCAATCATCAATCATCAATCATCAATCATAATTCATCATTCATCAATCATCAATCATGAATCATAAGTCATCGATCATCATACGCTAATCATCAACCTTCAATCATCGATCAAAACCATCCATCAGTTATCATCAATCATCAATCATCAATCATCAATCATCAATCATCAATCATCAATCATCAATCATCAATCATCAATCATCAATAATCAATCATCAATCATCAATCATCAATCATCAATCATCAATCATTAATCATTAATCATCAATAATCAATCATCAATCATCAATCATTAATCTTCAATCATCAATCATCAATAATCAATCATCAATCATCAATCGTCAATCATCAATCATCAATCATCAATCTTCAATCACCAATCATCAATCATCAATCATCAATCATCAATCATCAATCATCAATCATCAATCATCAATCATCAATCATCAATCATCAATCACCAATTATCAATCATCAATCAGCAATAATCTATCATCAAGCATCATTCATCAATCATCAATCATCAATCGTCAATCATCAATCATCAATCATCAATCATCAATCATCAATCATCAATCATCAATCATCAATCATCAATCATCAATCATCAATCATCAATCATCAATCATCAATCATCAATCACCAATCATCAATCATCAATCATCAATCATCAATCATCAATCATCAGTCGTCAATCATCAATCATCAATCATCAATCATTAATCATCAATAATCAATCATCAATCGTCAATCATTAATCTTCAATCATCAATCATCAATAATCAATCATCAATCATCAATCGTCAATCATCAATCATCAATCATTAATCATCAATCTTCAATCACCAATCATCAATCATCAATCATCAATCATCAATCATCAATCATCAATCATCAATCATCAATCATCAATCATCAATCATCAATCATCAATCATCAATCATCAATCACCAATCATCAATCATCAATCAGCAATAATCTATCATCAAGCATCATTCATCAATCATCAATCATGAATCATCAATCGTCAATCATCAATCATCAATCATCAATCATCAATCATCAATCACCAATTATCAATCATCAATCATCAATCATCAGTTGACAATCATCAATCATCAATCATCAATCATCATTCATCAATCATCACTCATTATTTATCAATCATCAATCATCAATCATCAATCATCAATCATCAATCATCAATCATCAATCATCAATCATCAATCATCAATCATCAATCATCAATCATCAATCACCAATCATCAATCATCACTCATCAATCATCAATCATCAATCATCAATCATCAATCATCAATCATCAATAATCAATCAACAATTATCAATCATCAATCATCAATCATCCAACATCAATCATCAATCATCAATCATCAATCATCAATCATCAATCATCAATCATCAATCATCAATCATCAATCATCAATCATCAATCATCAATCATCAATCATCAATCATCAATCATCAATCATCAATCATCAATCATCAATCATCAATCATCAAGCATCAATCATCAATCATCAATCATCAATCATCGATCAAAAACATCCATCAGTTATCATCAATCATCAATCATCAATCATTAATCATCAATCATCAATCATCAACCATCAATCATCAATCATCAATCATCAATCATCAATCATCAATCATCAATCATCAATCATCAATCATCAATCATCAATCATTAATCATCAATCATCAGTCATCAATCATCAATCATCAATCATCAATCATCAATTATCAATCATAATTCATCATTCATCAATCATCAATCATGAATCATAAGTCATCGATCATCATACGCTAATCATCAACCTTCAATCATCGATCAAAACCATCCATCAGTTATCATCAATCATCAATCATCAATCATCAATCATCAATCATCAATCATCAATCATCAATCATCAATAATCAATCATCAATCATCAATCATCAATCATCAATCATCAATCATCAATCATCAATCATTAATCATTAATCATCAATAATCAATCATCAATCATCAATCATTAATCTTCAATCATCAATCATCAATAATCAATCATCAATCATCAATCGTCAATCATCAATCATCAATCATCAATCATCAATCTTCAATCACCAATCATCAATCATCAATCATCAATCATCAATCATCAATCATCAATCATCAATCATCAATCATCAATCATCAATCACCAATCATCAATCATCAATCAGCAATAATCTATCATCAAGCATCATTCATCAATCATCAATCGTCAATCATCAATCATCAATCATCAATCATCAATCATCAATCATCAATCATCAATCATCAATCATCAATCATCAATCATCAATCATCAATCATCAATCATCAATCATCAATCACCAATCATCAATCATCAATCATCAATCATCAATCATCAATCATCAGTCGTCAATCATCAATCATCAATCATCAATCATCATTCATCATTCATCAATCATCAATGATTATTTATCAATCATCAATCATCAATCATCAATCATCAATCATCAATCATCAATCATCAATCATCAATCATCAATCATCAATCATCAATCATCAATCATCAATCATCAATCACCAATCATCAATCATCACTCATCAATCATCAATCATCAATCATCAATCATCAATCAACAATCATCAATCATCAATCATCAATCATCAATCATGCAACATCAATCATCAATCATCAATCATAAATCATCAATCATCAATCATCAATAATCAATCATCAATCATCAATCATCAATCATCAATCATTAATCATTAATCATCAATAATCAATCATCAATCATAAGTCATCAATCATCTTTCACTTATCATCAATCATCAATCATCAATCATCAATCATCAATCATCAATTATCAATCATCAATCATCAATCATCAATCATCAATCATCAATCATCACTCATCAATCATCAATCATCAACAAACAATCATCAATCATCAATGATCCAACATCAATCATCAATCATCAATCAACAATCACATACCATCAATCATCCATCATCAATCATGAGTCATCAATCATCAATCATCAATCATCAAGCATCAATCATCAATTATCAATCATCAATCATCAATCATCAATCATCAATCATCAATCATCAATCATCAATCATCAATCACCAATCATCAATCATCAATCATCAATCATCAATCATAAATCATAAATCATCAATCATCAATCATCAATAATCAATCATCAATCATCAATCATCAATCATTAATCATTAATCATCAATAATCAATCATCAATCATCAATCATTAATCTTCAATCATCAATCATCAATAATCAATCATCAATCATCAATCGTCAATCATCAATCATCAATCATCAATCATCAATCTTCAATCACCAATCATCAATCATCAATCATCAATCATCAATCATCAATCATCAATCATCAATCATCAATCATCAATCATCAATCATCAATCACCAATCATCAATCATCAATCAGCAATAATCTATCATCAAGCATCATTCATCAATCATCAATCATGAATCATCAATCGTCAATCATAAATCATCAATCATCAATCATCAATCATCAATCATCAATCACCAATCATCAATCATCAATCATCAGTTGTCAATCATCAATCATCAATCATCATTCATCAATCATCACTCATTATTTATCAATCATCAATCATCAATCATCAATCATCAATCATCAATCATCAATCATCAATCATCAATCACCAATCATCAATCATCACTCATCAATCATCAATCATCAATCATCAATCATCAATCATCAATCAACAATTATCAATCATCAATCATCAATCATCCAACATCAATCATCAATCATCAATCATCAATCATCAATCATCAATCATCAATCATCAATCATCAATCATCAATCATCAATCATCAATCATCAATCATCAAGCATCAATCATCAATCATCAATCATCAATCATCGATCAAAAACATCCATCAGTTATCATCAATCATCAATCATCAATCATTAATCATCAATCATCAATCATCAATCATCAATCATCAATCATCAATCATCAATCATCAATCATCAATCATCAATCATCAATCATCAATCATCAATCATCAATCATCAATCATCAATCATCAATCATCAATCATCAATCATCAATCATCAATCATCAATCATTAATCATCAATCATCAGTCATCAATCATCAATCATCAATCATCAATCATCAATCATCAATCATAATTCATCATTCATCAATCATCAATCATGAATCATAAGTCATCGATCATCATACGCTAATCATCAACCTTCAATCATCGATCAAAACCATCCATCAGTTATCATCAATCATCAATCATCAATCATCAATCATCAATCATCAATCATCAATCATCAATCATCAATCATCAATCATCAATCATCAATCATCAATAATCAATCATCAATCATCAATCATCAATCATCAATCATCAATCATAAATCATTAATCATTAATCATCAATAATCAATCATCAATCATCAATCATTAATCTTCAATCATCAATCATCAATAATCAATCATCAATCATCAATCGTCAATCATCAATCATCAATCATCAATCTTCAATCACCAATCATCAATCATCAATCATCAATCATCAATCATCAATCATCAATCATCAATCATCAATCATCAATCATCAATCATCAATCATCAATCACCAATCATCAATCATCAATCAGCAATAATCTATCATCAAGCATCATTCATCAATCATCAATCATCAATCGTCAATCATCAATCATCAATCATCAATCATCAATCATCAATCATCAATCATCAATCATCAATCATCAATCATCAATCATCAATCATCAATCATCAATCATCAATCATCAATCATCAATCACCAATCATCAATCATCAATCATCAATCATCAATCATCAGTCGTCAATCATCAATCATCAATCATCAATCATCATTCATCATTCATCATTCATCAATCATCAATCATTATTTATCAATCATCAATCATCAATCATCAATCATCAATCATCAATCATCAATCATCAATCATCAATCATCAATCATCAATCATCAATCATCAATCATTAATCATCAATCATCAATCATAAATCATCAATCATCAATCATCAATCATCAATTATCAATTATCAATCATCAATCATCAATCATCAATCATCAATTATTAATTATCAATCATCAATCATCAATCATCAACAATCAATCATCAATCATCAATCATCAATCAACAATCATCAATCATCAATCATCAATCATCAATCATCAATCATCAATCATCAATCATCAATCATCAATCATCAATCATCAATCATCAATCATCAATCATCAATTATCAATCATCAATCATTAATCATCAATCATCAATCATCAATCATCAATTATTAATCATCAATCATCAATCATTAATCATCAATCATCAATCATCAATCATCAATCATCAATCATCAATCGTCAATTATCAATCATAATTCATCATTCATCAATCATCAATCATGAATCATAAGTCATCGATCATCATTCAATAATCATCAACCTTCAATCATCGATCAAAACCATCCATCAGTTATCATCAATCATCAATCATCAATCATTAATCATAAATCATAAATCATCAATCATCAATCATCGATCATCAATCATCAATCATCAATCATGAATCAACAATCATAGATCATCAATCATCAATTATCAATCATAATTCTTCATTCATCAATCATCAATCATGAATCATAAGTCATCGATCATCATTCACTAATCATCAACCTTCTATAATCATCAAAACCATCCATCAGTTATCATCAATCATCAATCATTAATCATTAATCATCAATCATCAATCATCAATCATCAATCATCAATCATCAATCATCAATCATCAATCATCAATCATCAATCATCATTCGTCAACCATCAATCATCAATCATCAATCACCAATCATCAATCATCAATCATCAATCATCAATCATCAATCATCAATCATCAATCATCAATCATTAATCATCAATCATCAATCATCAATCATCAATCATCAATCATCAATCATCAATCATCAATCATCAATTATCAATAATCAATTATCAATGATCAATCATCAATCATCAATCATCAATAATCTATCATCAATCATCATTCATTAATCATCAACCATCCATCATCCGTCATCAATCATCAACCATCAATCATGGATCATCAATAATATGTCATCAATGATCAGTACTCATTCATCAATCATTGATCATCAATCATCAATCATCAATCATAAGTCATCAATCATCTTTCACTTATCATCAATCATCAATCATCAATCATCAATCATCAATCACCAATCATCAATCATCAATTATCAATCATCAATCATCAATCATCAATCATCAATCATCAATCATCAATCATCAATCATCAATCATCAATCATCAATCATCAATCATCAATCATCAATCATCAATCATCAATCATCAATCATCAATCATAGATCATCAATCATCAATCATCAATCATCAATCATCAATCATCAATCATCAATCATCAATCATCAATCATCAATCGTCAATCATCAATCATCAATCATCAATCATCAATCATCAATCATCAATCATCAATCATTAATCATCAATCATCAATCATCAATCATCAATCATCAATCATCAATCATCAATCATCAATCATCAATCATCAATCATCAATCATCAATCATAAATCATCAATCATCAATCATCCATCATCAATCAACAATCATCAATCATCAATCATCAATCATCAATCATCAATCATCAATAATCTATCATCAATCATCTTTCATTAATCATCAACCATCCATCATCCGTCATCAATCATCAACCATCAATCATGGATCATCATTCATCAATCATCAATGACCAGTACTCATTCATCAATCATTGATCATCATTCATATATCATAAGCCATCAATCATCTTTCACTTATCATCAATCATCAATCATCACTCATCCATCACCAATCATCAATCATCAATCATCAATCATCAATCATCAATCATCAATCATCAATCATCAATCATCAATCATCAATCATCAATCATCAATCATCAATCATCAATCATCAATCATCAATCATTAATCATCAATCATCAATCATCAATCATCAATCATCAATCATCAATCATCAATCATCAATCATCAATCATCAATCATCAATCATCAATCATCAATCATCAATCATCAATCATCAATCCTGAGTCATCTATCATCAATCTTCAATCATCAATCATCCATCCTCGGTCATCAATAATCAATCGTCAATCATCAATAATCAATCATCAATCTTCAATCATCAAACATCAATCAGCAATCACCAATTATAAATCATCAATCAGCAATTATTAATGATCAATCATTTATCATGAATCATGAATCATCAGTCATCAATCATCAATCATCGATCATAAATCATAAGTCATCAATCATCATTCATCAGTCATCAATTACCAATCATCAATAATCACTCATAATTCATCAATCATGAATCGTCAAACATCAATCATCACTAATCAATCATCAATTTTCAATCATCAAATATCAATCATCAATCACCAATCATCAATCACCAATCATCAATCATCAATCATCAATAATCAATCATCAATCACCAATCATCAATCATCAATCATCAATCATCAATCACTGATCATCAATCATCAATCATCGATCATCGATCATCAATTATCAATCATCAATCATCAATCATCAATCATCAATCATCAATCATCAATCATCAATCATCAATCATCACTCATTAATCATTCAACATCAATCCTCAGTCATAAATCATAAATGGTCGATCAGCAATCATCAATCATCACTCATTAATCATCAATCATCAATCATCAATCATCAATCGTCAATCATCAATCATCAACCATCAATCATGAATCATCAATTATCAATTATCATTCATCAATCACCGTTAATCAAACATTAATCATCAATCAACAATCGTCAGTCATCAATTATCAATTATCATGTATCAATTATCAATTATCAATTATCAATTATCAATTATCAATTATCAATTATCAATTATCAATTATCAATTATCAATTATCAATTATCAATTATCAATTATCAATTATTAATTATCAATTATCAATTATCAATTATCAATTATCAATTATCAATTATCAGTTATCAATTATCAATTATCAATTATCAATTATCAATTATCAATTATCAATTATCAATCATCAATCATCAATCGTCAATCATCGATCATAAATCATAAGTCATCAATCATCACTCATCAGTCATCAATTACCAATCATCAATAATCACTCATAATTCATCAATCATGAATCGTCAATCATCAATCATCACTAATCAATCATCAATTTCCAATCATCAAATATCAATCATCATTCACCAATCATCAATCATCAATCATCAATCATCAATCATCAATCATCAATCATCAATCATCAATCAACAATCATCAATCATCAATCATCAATCATCAATCATCAATCATCAATCATCAATCACTGATCATCAATCATCAATAATCGATCATCGATCATCAATCATCAATCATCAATCATCAATCATCAATCATCAATCATCAATCATCAATCATCAATCATCAATCATCAATCATCAATCATCACTCATTAATCATTAAACATCAATCCTCAGTCATAAATCATAAATGGTCGATCAGCAATCATCAATCATCACTCATTAATCATCAATCATCAATCATCAATCGTCAATCATCAATCATCAATCATCAACCATCAATCATTAATCATCAATCATCAGTCATCAATCATCAATCATCAATCATCAATCATCAATCATCAATAATCAATCATCAATCATCAATCATCAATCATCAATCATCAATCATCAATCATCAATCATCAATCATCAATCATCCATCATCACTCATCAATCATCAATAATCTCTCATCATGCATCAATCATGAATCGTCAATCATCAATCATCAATTATCAATTATCAATCATCAATCATCAATCATCAATCATCAATCATCAATCTTCAATCATCAATCATCAATCATCAATCATCAATCATCAATCATCAATCATCAATTATCAATTATCCATCATCACTAATCAATCATCAATCATCATTCATCAGTCATCAATCACCAATCATCAATCATCAATCATCAATGATCAGTCTTCAATTATCACTCATTAATCATTAAACATCAATCCTCAGTCATAAATCATAAATGGTCGATCAGCAATCATCAATCATCACTCATTAATCATCAATCATCCATCAACAATCATCAATCATCAATCATCAATCATCAATCATTAATCATCAATCATCAGTCATCAATCATCAATCATCAATCACCAATCATCAATCATCAATAATCAATAATCAATCATCAATCATCAATCATCAATCATCAATCATCAATCATCAATCATCAATCATCAATCATCAATCATCCATCATCACTCATCAATCATCAATAATCTCTCATCATGCATCAATCATGAATCGTCAATCATCAATCATCAATTATCAATTATCAATCATCAATCATCAATCATCAATCATCAATCATCAATCATCAATCATCAATCATCAATCATCAATCATCAATCATCAATCATCAATCATCAATCATCAATCATCAATCTTCAATCATCAATCATCATTCATCAATCATCAATCATCAATCATCAATCATCAATTATCAATTATCCATCATCACAAATCAATCATCAATCATCATTCATCAGTCATCAATCACCAATCATCAATCATCAATCATCAATGATCAGTCTTCAATCATCAAACATCAAACATCAATCATCAATCAGCAATCCTTAATGATCAATCATTAATCATGAATCATCAATCATCAATCATCAATCATAAATTAAAAATCATAGGTCATCAATCATCACTCATCAATCATCAATTACCAATCATCAATAATCCCTCATAATTCATCAATCATGAATCGTCAATCATCAATCATCAATCATCAATCATGAATCATCAATTATCAATTATCAATAATCAAAAATCAATCATCAATCATCAAGCATCAATCATCAATCATCAATCATCAATCGTTAATCATAAATCATAAATAATTAATCATCAATTATCACTCATCAATCCTCAATAACCAATCATCAATAATCACTCATAATTCATCAATCATAAATCGTCAATCATCAATCATCAATAATCAATCATCAATCATCAATTTTCAATCATCAATCATCAATCATCAATCATCAATCATCAATCATCAATCATCACTCCTCAGTCATCAATTATCAATTGTCAATCATCAATCATCAATCATCAACCATCAACCATCAATCATCAATCATCAATCATCAATCATCAATCATCAATCCTGAGTCATCTATCATCAATCTTCAATCATCAATCATCCATCCTCGGTCATCTATAATCAATCGTCAATCATCAATCATCAATCATCAATCATCAATCATCAACGATCAATCATCAATCATCAATAATCAATCATCAATCTTCAATCATCAAACATCAATCAGCAATCACCAATTATAAATCATCAATCAGCAATCATTAATGATCAATCATTTATCATGAATCATCAGTCATCAATCATCAATCATCGATCAAAAATCATAAGTCATCAATCATCACTCATCAGTCATGAATTACCAATCATCAATAATCACTCATAATTCATCAATCATGAATCGTCAATCATCAATCATCACTAATCAATCATAAATTTTCAATCATCAAATATCAATCATCAATCACCAATCATCAATCATCAATCATCAATCATCAATCATCAATAATCAATCATCAATCATCAATCAACAATCATCAATCATCAATCATCAATCATCAATCATCAATCATCAATCATCAATGATCAATCATCAATCATCAATTACTGATCATCAATCATCAATCATCGATCATCGATCATCAATCATCAATCATCAATCATCAATCATCAATCATCAATCATCAATCATCAATCATCAATCATCAATCATCAATCATCAATCATCAATCATCAATCATCAATCATCAATCATCAATCATCAATCATCAATCATCAATCATCACTCATTAATCATTAAACATCAATCCTCAGTCATAAATCATAAATGGTCGATCAGCAATCATCAATCATCACTCATTAATCATCAATCATCAATCATCAATCATCAATCGTCAATCATCAATCATCAACCATCAATCATGAATCATGAATCATCAATTATCAATTATCATTCATCAATCACCGGTAATCAAACATTAATCATCAATCAACAATCGTCAGTCATCAATTATCAATTATCAAGTATCAATTATCAATTATCAATTATCAATTATCAATTATCAATTATCAATTATCAATTATCAATTATTAATTACCAATTATCAATTATCAATTATCAATTATCAATTATCAATTATCAATTATCAGTTATCAATTATCAATTATCAATTATCAATTATCAATTATCAATTATCAATCATCAATCATCAATCGTCAATCATCAATCATCAAACATCAATCATCAATAATCAATCATCAATCATCAATAATCAATAATCAATAATCAATAATCAATCATCAATCATCAATCATCAATCATCAATCATCAATCATCAATCATCAATCATCAATCATCAATCAGCAAACATCAATCATCAATCATCAATCATCAATCATCACTCCGCAGTCATCAATCATCAATTGTCAATCATCCATCATCAACCATTAACCATCAATCATCAATCATCAATCATCAATCCTGAGTAATCAATCATCAATCGTCAATCATCAATCATCAATCATCAATCATCAATCATCAATCATCCAACCTCAGTCATCAATAATCAATCGTCAATCATCAATCATCAATGATCAATCTTCAATCATCAAACATCAATCATCAAACACCAATCATAAATCATCAATCATCAATCATTAATGATCAATCATTAATCATGAATCATCAATCATCAGTCATCAATCATCAATCATAAATCATAAGTCATCAATCATCACTCATCAATCATCAATTACCAATCATCAATAATCACTCATAATTCATCATTCATGAATCCTCAATCATCAATCATCAATCATCAATCATCAATCATCAATCATCAATCATCAATTATCAATAATCAATCATCAAAAATCAATCATCAATCATCAATCATCATTCATCAATCATCAATCATCAATCATCAAACATCAATCATCAATCAGCAATCATTAATGATCAATCATTAATCATGAATCATGAATCATCAATCATCAATCATCAATTATAAATCATAGGTCATCAATCATCACTCATCAATCATCAATCATCAAACATCAATCATCAATCATCAATCATCAATCATCAATCATCAATCATCAATCATCAATCATCAATCATCAATCATCAATCATCAATCATCAATCATCGATCATAAATCATAAGTCATCAATCATCACTCATCAGTCATGAATTACCAATCATCAATAATCACTCATAATTCATCAATCATGACTCGTCAATCATCAATCATCACTAATCAATCATAAATTTTCAATCATCAAATATCAATCATCAATCACCAATCATCAATCATCAATCATCAATCATCAATCATCAATAATCAATCATCAATCAACAATCATCAATCATCAATCATCAATCATCAATCATCAATCATCAATGATCAATCATCAATCATCAATCACTGATCATCAATCATCAATCATCGATCATCGATCATCAATCATCAATCATCAATCAACAATCATCAATCATCAATCATCAATCATCAATCATCAATCATCAATCATCAATCATCAATCATCAATCATCAATCATCAATCATCAATCATCAATCATCAATCATCACTCATTAATCATTAAACATCAATCCTCAGTCATAAATCATAAATGGTCGATCAGCAATCATCAATCATCACTCATTAATCATCAATCATCAATCATCAATCATCAATCATCAATCGTCAATCATCAATCATCAATCATCAACCATCAATCATGAATCATGAATCATCAATTATCAATTATCAATCATCAATCACCGGTAATCAAACATTAATCATCAATCAACAATCGTCAGTCATCAATTATCAATTATCAAGTATCAATTATCAATTATCAATTATCAATTATCAATTATCAATTATTAATTATCAATTATCAATTATCAATTATCAATTATCAATTATCAGTTATCAATTATCAATTATCAATTATCAATTATCAATTATCAATCATCAATCATCAATCGTCAATCATCAATCATCAAACATCAATCATCAATAATCAATTATCAATCATCAATAATCAATAATCAATAATTAATCATATATCATCAATCATCAATCATCAATCATCAATCATCAATCATCAATCATCAATCATCAATCAGCAAACATCAATCATCAATCATCAATCATCAATCATCACTCCGCAGTCATCAATCATCAATTGTCAATCATCCATCATCAACCATTAACCATCATTCATCAATCATCAATCCTGAGTAATCAATCATCAATCGTCAATCATCAATCATCAATCATCAATCATCAATCATCAATCATCCAACCTCAGTCATCAATAATCAATCGTCAATCATCAATCATCAATGATCAATCTTCAATCATCAAACATCAATCATCAATCACCAATCATAAATCATCAATCATCAATCATTAATGATCAATCATTAATCATCAATCATCAATCATCAGTCATCAATCATCAATCATAAATCATAAGTCATCAATCATCACTCATCAATCATCAATTACATATCATCAATAATCACTCATAATTCATCAGTCATGAATCCTCAATCATCAATCATCAATCATCAATCATCAATCATCAATCATCAATTATCAATTATCAATCATCAAAAATCAATCATCAATCATCAATCATCATTCATCAATCATCAATCATCAATCATCAAACATCAATCATCAATCCGCAATCATTAATGATCAATCATTAATCATGAATCATGAATCATGAATCATCAATCATCAATCATCAATTATAAATCATAGGTCATCAATCATCACTCATCAATCATCAATCATCAAACATCAATCATCAATCATCAATCATCAATCATCAATCATCAATCATCAATCATCAATCATCAATCATCAATCATCAATCATCAATCATCAATCATCAATCATCAATCATCAATCATCAATCATCAATCATCAATCATCAATCATCAATCATCAATCATCAATCATAAATCATAAATCAACAATCATCAATCATCACTCATCAATTCTCAATTACCAATCATCAATAATCACTCATAATTCATCAATCATAAATCGTCAATCATCAATCATCAATAATCAATCATCAATCATCAATTTTCAATCATCAATCATCAATCATCTATCATTAATCATCAATCATCAACCATCAATCATCTATCATCAATCATCAATCATCAATCATCAATCATCAATCATCAATCATCAATCATCAATCATCAATTATCCATCATCAATCATCAATCATCAATCATCAATCATCAACCATTAATCATCAATCATCAATCATCAATAATCAATCATCAATCATCAATCATCAATCATCAATCATCAATACTCAATCATTAATCATCAATCATCAGTCATCAATCATCTATCATCAATCATCAATCATCAATCATCAATCATCAATCATCAATCATCAATCATCAATTATCAATCATCAATAATCAATCATCAATCATCAATCATCGATCATCAATCATCAATCATCAATCATCAATCATCAATCATCAATCATCAATCATCAATCATCAATCATCAATCATCAATCATCAATCATCAATCATCAATCATCAATCATCAATCATCAATCATCAATCATCAATCATCAATCATCAATCATCAATCATCAATCATCACTCATTAATCATTAAACATCAATCCTCAGTCATAAATCATAAATGGTCGATCAGCAATCATCAATCATCACTCATTAATCATCAATCATCAATCATCAATCGTCAATCATCAATCATCAATCATCAACCATCAATCATGAATCATGAATCATCAATTATCAATTATCATTCATCAATCACCGGTAATCAAACATTAATCATCAATCAACAATCGTCAGTCATCAATTATCAATTATCAATTATCAATTATCAATTATCAATTATCAATTATCAATTATCAATTATCAATTATCAATTATCAATTATCAATTATCAATTATCAATTATCAATTATCAATCATTAATTATCAATTATCACTTATCAATTATCAATTATCAATTATCAATTATCAATTATCAGTTATCAATTATCAATTATCAATTATCAATTATCAATTATCAATTATCAATTATCAATCATCAATCATCAATCGTCAATCATCAATCATCAAACATCAATCATCAATAATCAATCATCAATCATCAATAATCAATAATCAATAATCAATAATCAATAATCAATCATCAATCATCAATCATCAATCATCAATCATCAATCATCAATCATCAATCATCAATCATCAATCATCAATCATCAATCAGCAAACATCAATCATCAATCATCAATCATCAATCATCAATCATCAATCATCAATCATCACTCCTCAGTCATCAATCATCAATTGTCAATCATCCATCATCAACCATTAACCATCAATCATATATCATCAATCATCAATCCTGAGTAATCAATCATCAATCGTCAATCATCAATCATCAATCATCAATCATCAATCATCCAACCTCAGTCATCAATAATCAATCGTCAATCATCAATCATCAATGATCACTCTTCAATCATCAAACATCAATCATCAATCACCAATCATAAATCATCAATCATCAATCATTAATGATCAATCATTAATCATGAATCATGAATCATCAATCATCAATCATAAATCATAAGTCATCAATCATCACTCATCAATCATCAATTACCAATCATCAATAATCACTCATAATTCATCAGTCATGAATCCTCAATCATCAATTATCAATCATCAATCATCAATCATCAATCATCAATTATCAATTATCAATCATCAATCATCAATCATCAATCATCATGCATCAATCATCAATCATCAATCATCAAACATCAATCATCAATCAGCAATCATTAATGATCAATCATTAATCATGAATCATGAATCATCAATCATCAATCATCAATTATAAATCATAGGTCATCAATCATCACTCATCAATCATCAATCATCAAACATCAATCATCAATCATCAATCATCAATCATCAATCATCAATCATCAATCATCAATCATCAATCATCAATCATCAATCATCAATCATCAATCATCAATCATCAATCGTCAATCATCAATCATCAATCATCAATCATCAATCATCAATCATAAATCATAAATCAACAATCATCAATCATCACTCATCATTTCTCAATTACCAATCATCAATAATCACTCATAATTCATCAATCATAAATCGTCAATCATCAATAATCAATCATCAATCATCAATTGTTAATCATCAATCATCAATCATCAATCATCTATCATTAATCATCAATCATCAACCATCAATCATCTATCATCAATCATCAATCATCAATCATCAATCATCAATCATCAATTATCCATCATCAATCATCAATCATCAATCATCAATCATCAACCATTAATCATCAATCATCAATCATCAATAATCAATCATCAATCATCAATCATCAATCATCAATCATCAATCATCAATCATCAATCATCAATAATCAATCATTAATCATCAATCATCAGTCATCAATCATCTATCATCAATCATCAATCATCAATCATCAATCATCAATTATCAATCATCAATAATCAATCATCAATCATCAATCATCAATCATCAATCATCAATCAGCAATCATCAATCATAAATCATCAATCATCAATCATCAATCATCAATCATCAATCATTAATCATCAATCATCAATCATCAATCATCCTTCATCACTCACCAATCATCAATAATCTCTCATCATGCAGCAATCATGAATCGTCAATCATCAATCATCAATTATCAATTATCAATCATCAATCATCTATCATCAATCATCAATTATCAATTATCCATCATCACAAATCAATTATCAATCATCAATCATCATTCATCAATCATCAATCACCAATCATCAATCATCAATGATCAGTCTTCAATCATCAAACATCAATCATCAATCACCAATCATAAATCATCAATCATCAATCATTAATGATGAATCATTAATCATGAATCATCAATCATCAATCATAAATCATAAGTGATCAATCATCACTCATCAGTCATCAATTACCAATCATCAATAATCCCTCATAATTCATCAATCATGAAGCGCCAATCATCAATCATCAATCATCAATTATCAATAATCAAAAATCAATCATCAATGTTCAATCATCATTCATCAATCATCAATCACCAATCATCAATCATCAATCATCAATCTTCAATCATCAAACATCAATCATCAATCAGCAATCATTAATGATCAATCATTAATCATGAATCATCAATCATCAATCATCAATCATAAATTATAAATCATAGGTCATCAATCATCACTCATCAATCATCAATTACCAATCATCAATAATCACTCATAATTCATCAATCATGAATCGTCAAACATCAATCATCACTAAGTAATCATCAATTTTCAATCATCAATTATCAATCATCAATCATAAATCATAAATCAACAATCATCAATCATCACTCATCAATTTTCAATTACCAATCATCAATAATCACTCATAATTCATCAATCATGGATCGTCAATCATCAATCATCAATAATCAATCATAAATCATCAATTTTCAATCATCAATCATCAAGCATTAACCATCAATCATCAATCATCAATCATCAATCATCAATCATCAATCAACAATTATCAATCATCATACATCAATCTTCGATCATCAATCATCAATCATCAATCATCAATCATCAATCATCAATCATCAATCATCAATCATCAATCATCAATCATCAATCATCAATCATCAATCATCAATCATCACTCCTCAGTCATCAATCATCCATTGTCAATCATCAATCATCAACCATCAACCATCAATCATCAATCATCAATCATCAATCCTGAGTCATCAATCATCAATCGTCAATCATCAATCATCAATCATCAAGCCTCAGTCATCAATAATCAATAATCAATCGTCAATCATCAATCATCAATCATCAATCATCAACCATCAATCATCAATCATCAATAATCAATCATCAATCATCAATCATCAATCATCAATCATCAATCATCAATCATCAATCATCAATCATCAATCATCAATCATCAATCATCAATCATCAATCATCAATCATCAATCATCAATCATCAATCATCAATCATCAATCATCAATCATTAATCATCAATCATCAGTCATCAATCATCAATCATCAATCATCAATCATCAATCATCAATCATCAAT
>CATOZT010000127.1:0-134879 GCA_954870665.1 Stratiomys singularior
TCGATGATTGATGATTGATGATTGGTGATTGGTGATTGATGATTGATGATTGATGATTGATGATTGATAATTGATAATTGATGATTGATGATTAATGATTGATGATTGATGATTGATGATTGATGATTGATGATTGATGATTGATGATTGATGATTGATGATTGATGATTGATGATTGATGATCGATGATCGATGATTGATGATTGAATATTGATGATTGATGATTGATGATTGATGATTGATGATTGATGATTGATGATTGATGATTGATGATTGATGATTGATGATTGATGATTGATGATTGATGATTGATGATTGATGATTGATGATTGATGATTGATGATTGATGATTGATGATTGATGATTAATGATTTCAAATTGATGATTGATGATTGGTGACTGATGATTGATGAATTGATGATTGATGATTGATGATTGATGATTGATGATAGATGATAGATGAGTGATGATTGATGATTGATGATTGATGATTGATGATTGATGCTTGATGATTGATAATATATGATTGATGATTGATGATTGATGATTGATGATTGATGATTGATGATTGATGATTGATGATTGATGATTGATTATTGATGATTGATGATTGATGATTGATGACTGATGATTGATGATTGATGATTAATGATTGATGAATGATTGATGATTGATTGATGATTGATGATTGATGATTGATGATTGATGATTGATGATTGATGATTGATGATTGATGATTGATTATTGATGATTGATGATTGATGATTGATGAGTGATGATTGATGCTTGATGATTGATAATATATGATTGATGATTGATGATTGATGATCGATGATTGATGATTGATGAGTTATGATTGATGATTGATGATTGATGATTGACGATCGATCATTGATCATTGATGATTGATGATTGATGAGTGATGAGTGATGATTGATGATTTTGGATTAATGATTGATGATTGATGATTGATGATTGATGATTGATGAGTGATGATTGATGATTGATGATTGATGACTGATGATTGATGATTGATGATTGATGATTGATTATTGATGATTGATGATTGATTATTGATGACTGATGATTGATGATTGATGATTGATAATATATGATTGATGATTGATGATCGATGATTGATGATTGATGATTGATGATTGATGATTGATGATTGATGATTGATGATTGATGATTGATGATGATGATTGATGATTGATGATTGATGATTGATGATTGATGATTGATGATTGATGATTGATGATTGATGATTGATGATTGATGATTGATGATTGATGATTGATGTTTGATGATTGATGATTGATTATTGATGATTTATGATTGATGATTGATGACTGATGATTGATGATTGATGATTGATGATTGATGATTGATGATTGATGATTGATGATTGATGACTGATGATTGATGATTGATGATTGGTGATTAATGAATGATTGATGATTGATTGATGATTGATTATTGATGATTGATGATTGATGATTGATATTTGATGCTTGATGATTGATAATATATGATTGATGATTGATGATTGATGATCGATGATTGATGATTGATGATTGATGATTGATGATTGATGTTTGATGATTGATGATTGATGACTGATGATTGATGATTGATAATATATGATTGATGTTCGATGATCGATGATTGATGATTGATGATTGATTGATGATTGATGATTGATGATTGATGATTGATGATTGATATTTGATGCTTGATAATTGATAATCTATGATTGATTGATTGATGATTGATGATTGATGATTGATGATTGATGATTGATGATTGATGTTTGATGATTGATGATTGATGATTGATGATTGATGATTGATGATTGATGATTGATGATTGATGATTGATGATTGATGATTGATGATTGATGATTGATGACTGATGATTGATGATTGATGATTGATGATTGATGATTGATGATTGATGATTGATGATTGATGATTGATGATTGATGATTGATGATTGATGATTGATGATTGATGATTGATGATTGATGATTGATGATTGATGATTGATGATTGATGATTGATGATTGATGATTGATGATTGATGATTGATTATTGATGATTGATGATTGATGATTGATGACTGATGATTGATGATTGATGAATGATTGATGATTGATTGATGATTGATGATTGATGATTGATGATTGATTATTGATGATTGATGATTGATGATTGATGATTGATGATTGATGATTGATGATTGATGATTGATGATTGATGATATATAATTGATGATTGATGATTGATGATCGATGATTGATGATTGATGATTGATTATTAATGATTGATGTTTGATGATTGATGATTGATGATTGATTATTGATGATTGATGATTGGTGATTGATGATTGATGATTGTTGAAGGTTTTGTTGATTGATGATTGATGATTGATGATTGATGATTGATGATTGATGATCGATGATTGATGATTGATGATTGGTGATTGGTGAGTGATGATTGATGATTGATGATTGATGATTGATGATTGATGATTGATGATTGATGATTGATGATTGATGATTGATGATTGATGATCGATGATCGATGATTGATGATTGAAGATCGATGATTGATGATTGATGATTGATGATTGATGATTGATGATTGATGATTGATGATTGATGATTGATGATTGATGATTGATGATTGATGATTGATGATTGATGACTGATGATTGATGATTGATGATTGATGATTGATGATTGATGATTGATGATTGATGATTGATGAGTGATGATTGATGGTTGATGATTGATGATTGATGATTGATGATTGATGATTGATGATTGATGATTGATGATTGATGATTGATGATTGATGATTGATGATTGATGATTGATGATTGATGATTAATGATTGATGATCGATGATTGATGATTGATGATTGATGATTGGTGATTGGTGATTGATGATTGATGATTGATGATTGATGATTGATAATTGATGATAGATGATTGATGATTGATGATTGATGATTGATGATTGATGATTGATGATTGATGATTGATGATTGATGATTGATGATTGATGGTTGATGATCGATGATCGATGATCGATGATTGATGATTGAAGATTGATGATTGATGATTGATGATTGATGATTGATGATTGATGATTGATGATTGATGATTGATGATTAATGATTGATGATTGATGATTGATGATTGATGATTGATGATTGATGATTGATGATTGATGATTGATGATTGATGATTGATGATTGATGATGATGATTGATGATTGATGATTAATGATTGATGATTGATGATTGATGATTGATGATTGATGATTGCAAATTGATGATTGATGATTGGTGACTGATGATTGATGATTGATGATTGATGATTGATGATTGATGATTGATGATTGATGGTTGATGATTGATGATAGATGATAGATGAGTGATGATTGATGATTGATGATTGATGATTGATGATTGATGATTGATGATTGATGCTTGATGATTGATAATATATGATTGATGATTGATGATTGATGATTGATGATTGATGATTGATGATTCATGATTGATGATTGATGATTGATGATTGATTATTGATGATTGATGATTGATGATTGATGACTGATGATTGATGATTGATGAATGATGAATGATTGATGATTGATTGATGATTGATGATTGATGATTGATTATTGATGATTGATGATTGATGATTGATGATTGATGATTGATGCTTGATGATTGATACTATATGATTGATGATTGATGATTGATGATCGATGATTGATGATTGATGAGTTATGATTGATGATTGATGATTGATGATTGATGATTGATGATTGATGATTGATGCTTGATGATTGATGATTGATGATTGATGATCGATCATTGATCATTGATGATTGATGATTGATGAGTGATGAGTGATGAGTGATGATTGATGATTTATGATTGATGATTGATGATTGATGATTGATGATTGATGATTGATGATTGATGATTGATGAGTGATGATGATTGATGATGATGATTGATGATTGATGATCGATGATTGATGATTGATGATTGATGAGTTATGATTGATGATTGATGATTGATGATTGGTGCTTGATGATTGATGATTGATGATCGATCATTGATCATTGATGATTGATGATTGATGAGTGATGAGTGATGATTGATGATTTATGATTGATGATTGATGATTGATGATTGATGATTGATGATTGATGAGTGATGATTGATGATTGATGATTGATGACTGATGATTGATGATTGATGATTGATGATTGATGATTGATGATTGATGATTGATTATTGATGATTGATGATTGATGATTGATGATTGATGACTGATGATTGATGGTTGATGATTGATGATTGATAATATATGATTGATGATTGATGATCGATGATTGATGATTGATGATTTATGATTGATGATTGATGACTGATGATTGATGGTTGATGATTGATGATTGATGATTGATGATTGATGATTGATGATTGATGATTGATGATTGATGATTGATGATTGATGATTGCAAATTGATGATTGATGATTGGTGACTGATGATTGATGATTGATGATTGATGATTGATGATTAATGGTTGATGATTGATGATAGATGATAGATGAGTGATGATTGATGATTGATGATTGATGATTGATGATTGATGCTTGATGATTGATGATTGATGATTGATGATTGATGATTGATGATTGATTATTGATGATTGATGATTGATGACTGATGATTGATGATTGATGAATGATGAATGATTGATGATTGATTGATGATTGATGATTGATGATTGATGATTGATTATTGATTATTGATGATTGATGATTGATGATTGATGATTGATGCTTGATGATTGATAATATATGATTGATGATTGATGATTGATGATCGATGATTGATGATTGATGAGTTATGATTGATGATTGATGATTGATGATTGATGATTGATGCTTGATGATTGATGATTGATGATTGATGATCGATCATTGATCATTGATCATTGATGATTGATGAGTGATGAGTGATGAGTGATGAGTGATGAGTGATGATTGATGATTTATGATTGATGATTGATGATTGATGATTGATGATTGATGAGTGATGATGATTGATGATGATGATTGATGATTGATGATTGATGATTGATGATTGATGAGTTATGATTGATGATTGATGATTGATAATTGATGATTGATGCTTGATGATTGATGATTGATGATTGATGATCGATCATTGATCATTGATGATTGATGATTGATGAGTGATGAGTGATGATTGATGATTTATGATTGATGATTGATGATTGATGATTGATGATTGATGATTGATGATTGATGAGTGATGATTGATGATTGATGATTGATGACTGATGACTGATGATTGATGATTGATGATTGATGATTGATGATTGATGATTGATGATTGATGATCGATGATTGATGATTGATGATTTATGATTGATGATTGATGACTGATGATTGATGATTGATGATTGATGATTGATGATTGATGATAGATATTTGATGCTTGATGATTGATAATATATGATTGATGATTGATGATTGATGATCGATGATTGATGATTGATGATTGATGATTGATGATTGATGATTGATGATTGATGTTTGATGATTGATGATTGATGACTGATGATTGATGAATGATGATTGATAATATATGGATGATGATCGATGATCGATGATTGATGATTGATGAATGATGAATGATGATTGATGATTGATGTTTGATGATTGATGATTGATGATTGATGATTGATGATTGATGATTGATGATTGATGATTGATGATTGATGATTGATGACTGATGATTGATGATTGATGATTGATGATTGATGAATGATTGATGATTGATTGATGATTGATGATTGATGATTGATATTTGATGCTTGATGATTGATAATATATGATTGATGATTGATGATCGATGATTGATGATTGATGATTGATGATTGATGATTGATGATTGATGATTGATGTTTGATGATTGATGATTGATGATTGATGATTGATGATTGATGATTGATGATTGATGATTGATGACTGATGATTGATGATTGATGATTGATGATTGATGATTGATGATTGATGATTGATGATTGATGATTGATGATTGATGATTGATGATTGATGATTGATGATTGATGATTGATGATTGATGATTGAATATTGATGATTGATGATTGATGATTGATGATTGATGATTGATGATTGATGATTGATGATTGATGATTGATGATTGATGATTGATGATTGATGATTGATGATTGATGATTGATGATTGATGATGGATGATTGATGATTGATGATTGATGATTGATGATTGATGATTGATGCTTGATGATTGATTATTGATGATTGATGATTGATGATTGATGACTGATAATTGATGATTGATGATTGATGATTGATTGATGATTGATGATTGATGATTGATGATTGATGATTGATTATTGATGATTGATGATTGATGATTGATGATTGATGATTAATGCTTGATGATTGATAATATATATAATTGATGATTGATGATTGATGATCGATGATTGATGATTGATGATTGATTATTAATGATTGATGTTTGATGATTGATGATTGATTATTGATGATTGATGATTGATGATTGATGATTGATGATTGATGACTGATGATTGATGATTGATCATTGATGATTGATGATTGATGATTGATGATTGATGATTGATGATTGATGATTATTGATTGATGATTGATGATTGATGATTGATGATTGATGATTGATGATTGATGATTGATGATTGATGATTGATGATTGATGATTGATGATTGATGATTGATGATTGATGATTGATGATTGATGATTGATGATTGATGATTGATGATTGATGATTGATGATTGATGATTGATGATTGATGATTGATGATTGATGATTGATGATTGATGATTGATGATTGATGATTGATGATTGATGATTGATGATTGATGATTGATGATTGATGATTGATGATTGATGATTGATGATTGCAAATTGATGATTGATGCATGATGATTGATGATTGATGATTGATGATTGATGATTGATGATAGATGATAGATGATAGATGAGTGATGATAAATGATTGATGATTGATGATTGATGATTGATGCTTGATGATTGATAATATATGATTGATGATTGATGATCGATGATTGATGATTGATAATTGATGATTGATGATTGATGATTGATGTTTGATGATTGATGATTGATGATTGATGATTGATGATTGATGATTGATGACTGCTGATTGATGATTGATGATTGATGATTGATTATTGATGATTGATGATTGATGATTGATGATTGATGATTGATGATCGATGATTGATGATTGATGATTGGTGATTGATGATTGATGATTGATGATTGATGATTGATGATTGATGATTGATGATTGATGATTGATGATTGATGATTGATGATTGATGATTGATGATTGATGATTGATGATTGATGATTGATGATTGATGATTGATGATTGATGATTGATGATTGATGATTAATGATTGATTATTGATGATTGATGATTGATGATTGATGATTGATGATTGATGATTGATGATTGATGATTGATGCTTGATGATTGATAATATATGATTGATGATTGATGATTGATGATCGATGATTGATGATTGATGATTGATGAGTTATGATTGATTATTGATGATTGATGATTGATGATTGATGATCGATGATTGATGATTGATGATTGGTGATTGATGATTGATGATTGATGATTGATGATTGATGATTGATGATTGATGATTGATGATTGATGATTGATGATTGATGATTGATGATTGATGATTGATGATTGATTATTGATGATTGATGATTGATGATTGATGATTGATGATTAATGCTTGATGATTGATAATATATATAATTGATGATTGATGATTGATGATCGATGATTGATGATTGATGATTGATTATTAATGATTGATGTTTGATGATTGATGATTAATTATTGATGATTGATGATTGATGTTTGATGATTGATGATTGATGACTGATGATTGATGATTGATGATTGATGATTGATGATTGATGATTGATGATTGATGATTGATGATTGATGATTGATGATTGATGATTTATGATTATTGATTGATGATTGATGATTGATGATTGATGATTGATGATTGATGATTGATGATTGATGATTGATGATTGATGATTGATGATTGATGATTGATGATTGATGATTGATGATTGATGATTGATGATTGATGATTGATGATTGATGATTGATGATTGATGATTGCAAATTGATGATTGATGCATGATGATTGATGATTGATGATTGATGATTGATGATTGATGATTGATGATAGATGATAGATGAGTGATGATAAATGATTGATGATTGATGATTGATGATTGATGCTTGATGATTGATAATATATGATTGATGATTGATGATCGATGATTGATGATTGATAATTGATGATTGATGATTGATGATTGATGTTTGATGATTGATGATTGATGATTGATGATTGATGATTGATGAGTGATGATTGATGACTGATGATTGATGATTGATGATTGATTATTGATGATTGATGATTGATGATTGATGATTGATGATTGATGATCGATGATTGATGATTGATGATTGGTGATTGATGATTGATGATTGATGATTGATGATTGCTGATTGATGATTGATGATTGATTATTGATGATTGATGATTGATGATTGATGATTGATGATTGATGATTGATGATTGATGATTGATGATTGATGATTGATGATTGATGATTGATGATTGATGATTGATGATTGATGATTGATGATTGATGATTGATGATTGATGATTGATGATTGATGATTGATGATTAATGATTGATTATTGATGATTGATGATTGATGATTGATGATTGATGATTGATGCTTGATGATTGATAATATATGATTGATGATTGATTATTGATGATTGATGATCGATGATTGATGATTGATGATTGATGAGTTATGATTGATGATTGATGATTGATGCTTGATGATTGATGATTGATGATTGATGATCGATCATTGATCATTGATGATTGATGATTGATGAGTGATGTGTGATGATTGATGATTTATGATTGATGATTGATGATTGATGATTGATGATTGATGAGTGATGATGATTGATGATGATGATTGATGATCGATGATTGATGATTGATGATTGATGAGTTATGATTGATGATTGATGATTTATGATTGATGATTGATGATTGATGCTTGATGATTGATGATTGATGATTGATGATCGATCATTGATCATTGATGATTGATGATTGATGAGTGATGAGTGATGATTGATGATTTATGATTGATGATTGATGATTGATGATTGATGAGTGATGATTGATGATTGATGATTGATGACTGATGATTGATGATTGATGATTGATGATTGATTATTGATGATTGATGATTGATGATTGATGATTGATGACTGATGATTGATGGTTGATGATTGATGATTGATAATATATGATTGATGATTGATGATCGATGATTGATGATTGATGATTTATGATTGATGATTGATGATTGGTGATTGATGACTGATGATTGATGATTGATGATTGATGATTGATGATTAATGATTGATGATTGATTATTGATGATTGATGATTGATGATTGATGACTGATGATCGATGATTGATGATTGATGATTGATGATTGACGATTGATGATTGATGATTGATGATTGATGACTGATGATTGATGATTGATGATTGGTGATTGATGAATAATTGATGATTGATTGATGATTGATGATTGATGATTGATGATTGATATTTGATGCTTGATGATTGATAATATATGATTGATGATTGATGATCGATGATTGATGATTGATGATTGATGATTGATGTTTGATGATTGATGATTGATGACTGATGATTGATGATTGATGATTGATGATTGATAATATATGATTGATGATCGATGATCGATGATTGATGATTGATGAATGATGAATGATGATTGATGATTGATGTTTGATGATTGATGATTGATGATTGATGATTGATGATTGATGATTGATGATTGATGACTGATGATTGATGATTGATGATTGATGATTGATGATTGATGAATGATTGATGATTGATTGATGATTGATGATTGATGATTGATGATTGATATTTGATGCTTGATGATTGATAATATATGATTGATGATTGATGATTGATGATCGATGATTGATGATTGATGATTGATGATTGATGATTGATGATTGATGATTGATGATTGATGTTTGATGATTGATGATTGATGATTGATGATTGATGATTGATGATTGATAATTGATGATTGATGACTGATGATTGATGATTGATGATTGATGATTGATGATTGATGATTGATGATTGATGATTGATGATTGATGATTGATGATTGATGATTGATGATTGATGATTGATGATTGATGATTGATGATTGATGATTGATGATTGATGATTGATGATTGATGATTGATGATTGATGATTGATTATTGATTATTGATGATTGATGATTGATGATTGATGACTGATAATTGATGATTGATGATTGATGAATGATTGATGATTGATTGATGATTGATGATTGATGATTGATGATTGATGATTGATGATTGATTATTGATGATTGATGATTGATGATTGATGATTGATGATTAATGCTTGATGATTGATAATAAATAATTGATGATTGATGATTGATTATCGATGATTGATGATTGATGATTGATTATTAATGATTGATGTTTGATTATTGATGATTGATGATTGATTATTGATGATTGATGATTGATGATTGATGATTGATGATTGATGATTGATGATTGAAGATTGATGACTGATGATTGATGATTGATGATTGATGATTGATGATTGATGATTGATGATTGATGATTGATGATTGATGATTGATGATTGATGATTGATGATTGATGATTGATGATTGAAGATTGATGATTGATGATTGATGATTGATGATTGATGATTGATGATTGATGATTGATGATTGATGATTGATGATTGATGATTGATGATTGATGATTGATGATTGATGATTGATGATTGATGATTGATGATTGATGATTGATGATTGATGATTGATGATTGATGATTGATGATTGATGATTGATGATTGATGATTGATGATTGCAAATTGATGATTGATGATTGATGATTGATGATTGATGATAGATGATAGATGAGTGATGATAAATGATTGATGATTGATGATTGATGCATGATGATTGATAATATATGATTGATGATTGATGATCGATGATTGATGATTGATGATTGATGATTGATGATTGATGATTGATGATTGATGTTTGATGATTGATGATTCATGATTGATGATTGATGATTGATGATTGATGATTGATGACTAATGATTGATGATTGATGATTGATGATTGATTATTGATGATTGATGATTGATGATTGATGATCGATGATTGATGATTGATGATTGGTGATTGATGATTGATGATTGATAATTGATGATTGATGATTGATGATTGATGATTGATGATTGATGATTGATGATTGATGATTGATGATTGATGATTGATGATTGATGATTGATGATTGATGATTGATGATTGATGATTGATGATTGATGATTGATGATTGATGATTGATGATTGATGATTGATGATTGATGATTGATGATTGATGATTGATGATTGATGATTGATGATTGATGATTGATGATCGATGATTGATGATTGATGATTGATGAATGATTGATGATTGATTGATGAATGATGATTGATGATTGATGATTGATGATTGGTGATTGATGATTGATGATTGATTATTGATGATTGATGAGTGATGATTGATGATTGATGCTTTATGATTGATAATAAATGATTGATGATTGATCATTGATGATTGATGATTGATGATCGATGATTGATGATTGATGATTGATGAGTTATGATTGATGATTGATTATTGATGATTGATGATTGATGATTGATGATTGATGCTTGATGATTGATGATTGATGATCGATAATTGATCATTGATGATTGATGATTGATGAGTGATGAGTGATGATTGATGATTTATGATTGATGATTGATGATTGATGATTGATGATTGATGATTGATGATTGATGATTGATGATTGATGATTGATGATTGATGATTGATGATTGATGATTGATGATTGATGATTGATGATTGATGATTAATGATTGATGGTTGATGATTGATGATTGATAAATGCAAATTGATAATTGATGATTTATGACTGATGAATGATAATATCTGACTGATGGTTGTTTATTGATGGTTGAAGTATGATTATTGATGATTGATGATTGAAGATTGATGATTGATGATTGATGATTGATAATTGATGATTGATGATTGATAATTGATGATTGATGATTGATGATTGATGATTGATGATTGATGATTGATGATTGATGATTGATGATTGATGATTGATGATTGATGATTGATGATCGATGATTGATAATTGATGATTGATGATTGATGATTGCTGATTGATGATTGATGACCGATGATTGATGATTGATGGTATCTAATTGATGATTCGTGGTTGTGGATTGATAATTGATGATTGATGATTGATTATTGATCATTGATGATATCTTATCGATAATACATGGTTGTGGCTTGATATTGATGATTGAAGATTTATGATTTATGATTGATGATTGATGATTGAAGATTGATGAGTGATGATTGATGATTGATAATTGATGATTGATGATTAATGATTGATGATTGATGATTGATGATTGATGATTGATGATTGATGATTGATGATTGATGATTGATGATTGATGATTGATGATTGATGATTGATAATTGATGATTGGTGATTGATGATTGATCAATCATTGATCAATGATTATATCTAATTGATGATTAATGGTTGTGCATTGATTATTGATGATTGATGATTGATGATTGATGATTGATCATTGATGATTGATGATTAATGATTAATGATTGATGATTGATGATTGATGATTGATGATTGATGATTGATGATTGATGATTGATGATTAATGATTGATGATTTATGATTGATGATTGATGATTGATGATTGATGATTGATGTTTGATGATTGATGATTGATGATTGATGATTGATGATTGATGATTGATGATTGATGATTGATGATTGATGATTGATGATTGATGATTGATGATTGATGATTGATGATTGATGATTGATGATTGATGATTGATGATTGATGATTGATGATTGATGATTGATGATTGATGATTGATGATTGATGATTGATGATTGATGATTGATGATTGATGATTAATGATTGATGATTGATGATTGATGATTAATGATTGATGATTGATGATTGAAGATTGATGATTGATGATTGATGATTGATGATTAATGATTGATGATTGATGATTGATGATTGATGATTGATGATTGATGATTGATGATTGATGATTGATGATTGATGATTGATGATTGATGATTGATGATTAATGATTGATGATTGATGATTGATGATTGATGATTGATGATTGATGATTGATGATTGATGATTGATGATTGATGATTGATGATTGATGATTGATGATTGATAATAGATGATTGATGATTGATGATTGATGATTGATGATTGATGATTGATGACCGATGATTGATGATTGATGGTATCTAATTGATGATTCGTGGTTGTGGATTGATAATTGATGATTGATGATTGATTATTGATCATTGATGATATCTTATCGATAATACATGGTTGTGGCTTGATAATTGATGATTGAAGATTTATGATTTATGATTGATGATTGATGATTGAAGATTGATGAGTGATGATTGATGATTGATAATTGATGATTGATGATTAATGATTGATGATTGATGATTGATGATTGATGATTGATGATTGATGATTGATGATTGATGATTGATAATTGATGATTGATGATTGATGATTGATGATTGATGATTGATGATTGATGATTGATGATTGATGATTGATGATTGATGATTTATGATTGATGATTGATGATTGATGATTGATGATTGATGATTGATGATTGATGATTGATGATTGATGATTGATGATTGATGATTGATAATTGATGATTGATGATCGATGATTGATGATTTCTGATTGATGATTGATGACCGATGATTGATGATTGATGGTATCTAATTGATGATTCGTGGTTGTGGATTGATAATTGATGATTGATGATTGATTATTGATCATTGATGATATCTTATCGATAATACATGGTTGTGGCTTGATAATTGATGATTGAAGATTTATGATTTATGATTGATGATTGATGATTGAAGATTGATGAGTGATGATTGATGATTGATAATTGATGATTGATGATTAATGATTGATGATTGATGATTGATGATTGATGATTGATGATTGATGATTGATGATTGATGATTGATGTTTGATGATTGATAATTGATGATTGATGATTGATGATTGATGATTTCTGATTGATGATTGATGATTGATGATTGATGATTGATCATTGAAGATTTATGATTTATGATTGATGATTGATGATTGAAGATTGATGAGTGATGATTGATGATTGATAATTGATGATTGATGATTGATGATTAATGATTGATGATTGATGATTGATGATTGATGATTGATGATTGATGATTGATGATTGATGATTGATGATTGATGATTGATGATTGATGATTGATGATTGATGATTGATGATTGATGATTGATGATTGATGATTGATGATTGATGATTGATGATTGATGATTTCTGATTGATGATTGATGACCGATGATTGATGATTGATGGTATCTAATTGATGATTCGTGGTTGTGGATTGATAATTGATGATTGATTATTGATCATTGATGATATCTTATCGATAATACATGGTTGTGGCTTGATAATTGATGATTGAAGATTTATGATTTATGATTGATGATTGATGATTGAAGATTGATGAGTGATGATTGATGATTGATAATTGATGATTGATGATTAATGATTGATGATTGATGATTGATGATTGATGATTGATGATTGATGATTGATGATTGATGATTGATGATTGAAGATTGATGAGTGATGATTGATGATTGATAATTGATGATTGATGATTAATGATTGATGATTGATGATTGATGATTGATGATTGATGATTGATGATTGATGATTGATGATTGATGATTGATGATTGATGATTTATGATTGATGATTGATGATTGATGATTGCTGATTAATGATTGATGATTGATGATTGATGATTGATGATTGATGATTAATGATTGATGATTGATGATTGATGATTGATGATTGATGTTTGATGATTGATGATTGATGATTGATGATTGATGATTGATGATTGATGATTGATGATTGATGATTGATAATTGATGATTGATGATTGATGATTGATGATTGCTGATTGATGATTGATGACCGATGATTGATGATTGATGGTATCTAATTGATGATTCGCGGTTGTGGATTGATAATTGATGATTGATGATTGATTATTGATCATTGATGATATCTTATCGATAATATATGGTTGTGGCTTGATACTTGATGATTGAAGATTTATGATTTATGATTGATGATTGAAGATTGATGAGTGATGATTGATGATTGATAATTGATGATTGATGATTAATGATTGATGATTGATGATTGATGATTGATGATTGATGATTGATGATTGATGATTGATGATTGATGATTGATGATTGATGATTGATGATTGATGATTGATGATTGATGATTGATAATTGATGATTGCTGATTGATGATTGATCAATCATTGATCAATGATTATATCTAATTGATGATTAATGGTTGTGCATTGATTATTGATGATTGATGATTGATGATTGATGATTGCTGATTAATGATTGATGATTGATGAATGAAAATTGATGATTGATGATTGATGATTAATGATTGATGATTGATGATTGATGATTGATGATTGATGATTGATGATTGATGATTGATGATTGATGATTGATGTTTGATGATTGATGATTGATGATTGATGATTGATGATTGATGATTGATGATTGATGATTGATGATTGATGATTGATGATTGATGATTGATGATTGATGATTGATGAGTGATGATTGATGATTGATGATTGATGATTGATGATTGATGATTGATGATTGATGATTGATGATTGATAATTGATGATTGATGATTGATGATTGATGATTGATGATTGATGATTGCTGATTGATGATTGATGACCGATGATTGATGATTGATGGTATCTAATTGATGATTCGTGGTTGTGGATTGATAATTGATGATTGATGATTGATGATTGATTATTGATCATTGATGATATCTTATCGATAATACATGGTTGTGGCTTGATAATTGATGATTGAAAATTTATAATTTATGATTGATGATTGATGATTGAAGATTGATGAGTGATGATTGATGATTGATAATTGATGATTGATGATTAATGATTGATGATTGATGATTGATGATTGATGATTGATGATTGATGATTGATGATTGATGATTGATGATTGATGATTGATGATTGATGATTGATGATTGATGATTGATGATTGATAATTGATGATTGCTGATTGATGATTGATCAATCATTGATCAATGATTATATCTAATTGATGATTAATGGTTGTGCATTGATTATTGATGATTGATGATTGATGATTGATGATTGATGATTGATGATTGATGATTGATGATTGATCATTGATGATTGATGATTGCTGATTAATGATTGATGATTGATGATTGAAAATTGATGATTGATTTTTGATGATTAATGATTGATGATTGATGATTGATGATTGATGATTGATGATTGATGATTGATGATTGATGATTGATGATTGATGTTTGATGATTGATGATTGATGATTGATGATTGATGATTGATGATTGATGATTGATGATTGATGATTGATGATTGATGATTGATGATTGATGATTGATGATTGATGATTGATGATTGATGATTGATGATTGATGATTGATGATTGATGATTGATGATTGATGATTGATGATTGATGATTGATGATTGATGATTGATGATTGATGATTGATGATTGATAATTGATGATTGATGATTGATGATTGATGATTGATGATTGATGATTGATGATTGCTGATTGATGATTGATGACCGATGATTGATGATTGATGGTATCTAATTGATGATTCGTGGTAGTGGATTGATGATTGATGATTGATGATTGATGATTGATGATTCATGATTGATAATTGATGATTGATGATTTATGATTGATGATTAATGATTGATGATTGATGATTAATGATTGATGATTGATGATTGAAGATTGATGATTGATGATTGATGATTGATGGTTAATGATTGATGATTGATGATTGATGATTGATGATTGATGATTGCTGATTGATGAGTGATGATTGATGATTGATGATTAATGATTGATGATTGATGATTGATGATTGATGATTGATGATTGATGATTGAAGATTGATGATTGATGATTGATGATTGATGATTAATGATTGATGATTGATGAATGATGATTGATGATTGATGATTGATGATTGATGGTTGATGATTGATGATTGATGATTGATGATTGATGATTGATGATTGAAGATTGATGAGTGATGATTGATGATTGATAATTGATGATTGATGATTAATGATTGATGATTGATGATTGATGATTGATGATTGATGATTGATGATTGATGATTGATGATTGATGATTGATGATTGATGATTGATGATTGATGATTGATGATTGATGATTGATGATTGATGATTGATGATTGATGATTGATGATTGATGATTGATGATTGATGATTGATGATTGATGATTGATGATTGATGATTGATGATTGATGATTGATGATTGATGATTGATAATTGATGATTGATGATTGATGATTGATGATTGCTGATTGATGATTGATGACCGATGATTGATGATTGATGGTATCTAATTGATGATTCGTGGTTGTGGATTGATAATTGATGATTGATGATTGATTATTGATCATTGATGATATCTTATCGATAATACATTGTTATGGCTTGATAATTGATGATTGATGATTGAAGATTTATGATTTATGATTGATGATTGATGATTAAAGATTGATGAGTGATGATTGATGATTGATAATTGATGATTGATGATCAATGATTGATGATTGATGATTGATGATTGATGATTGACGATTGATGATTAATGATTGATGATTGATGATTGATGATTGATGATTGATGATTGATGATTGATGATTGAAGATTGATGAGTGATGATTGATGATTGATAATTGATGATTGATGATTAATGATTGATGATTGATGATTGATGATTGAAGATTGATGATTGATGATTGATGATTGATGAATAATGATTGATGATTGATGATTGATGATTGATGATTGATGATTGATGATTGATGATTGATGATGGATGATTGATGATTGATGATTGATGATTGATGATTGATGATTGATGATTGATGATTGATGATTGATGATTGATGATTGATGATTGATGATTGATGATTGATAATTGATGATTGATGATTGATGATTGATGATTGCTGATTGATGATTGATGACCGATGATTGATGATTGATGGTATCTAATTGATGATTCGTGGTTGTGGATTGATAATTGATGATTGATGATTGATTATTGATCATTGATGATTGATGATTGAAGATTGATGAGTGATGATTGATGATTGATAATTGATGATTGATGATTAATGATTGATGATTGATGATTGATGATTGATGATTGAAGATTGATGATTGATGATTGATGATTGATGATTGATGGATAATGATTGATGATTGATGATTGATGATTGATGATTGATGATTGATGATTGATGATTGATGATTGATGATTGATAATTGATGATTGATGATTGATGATTGATGATTGATGATTGATGATTGCTGATTGATGATTGATGACCGATGATTGATGATTGATGGTATCTAATTGATGATTCGTGGTTGTGGATTGATAATTGATGATTGATGATTGATTATTGATCATTGATGATATCTTCTCGATAATACATGGTTGTGGCTTGATAATTGATGATTGAAGATTTATGATTTATGATTGATGATTGATGATTGAGGATTGATGAGTGATGATTGATGATTGATAATTGATGATTGATGATTAATGATTGATGATTGATGATTGATGATTGATGATTGATGATTGATGATTGATGATTGATGATTGATGATTGATGATTGATGATTGATGATTGATGATTGATGATTGATGATTGATGATTGATGATTGATGATTGATGATTGATGATTGATGATTGATGATTGATGATTGATGATTGATGATTGATGCTTGATGATTGATGATTGATTATTGATGATTGCTGATTGATGATTGATCAATCATTGATCAATGATTATATCTAATTGATGATTAATGGTTGTGCATTGATTATTGATGATTGATGATTGATCATTGATCATTGATGATTGATGATTGCTGATTAATGATTGATGATTGATGATTGATGATTGATGATTGATGATTGATGATTAATGATTGATGATTGATGATTGATGATTGATGATTGATGATTGATGATTAATGATTGATGTTTGATGATTGATGATTGATGATTGATGATTGATGATTGATGATTGATGATTGATGATTGATGATTGATGATTGATGATTGATGATTGATGATTGATAATTGATAATTGATGATTGATGATTGATGATTGATGATTGCTGATTGATGATTGATGACCGATGATTGATGATTGATGGTATCTAATTGATGATTCGTGGTTGTGGATTGATAATTGATGATTGATGATTGATGATTGATCAATCATTGATCAATGATTATATCTAATTGATGATTAATGGTTGTGCATTGATTATTGATGATTGATGATTGATGATTGATGATTGATGATTGATCATTGATGATTGATGATTGCTGATTAATGATTGATGATTGATGATTGATGATTGATGATTGATGATTGATGATTGATGATTAATGATTGATGATTGATGATTGATGATTGATGATTGATGATTGATGATTGATGATTGATGATTGATGATTGATGATTGATAATTGATGATTGATGATTGATGATTGATGATTGATGATTGATGATTGATGATTGATGATTGATGATTGATGATTGATGATTGATGATTGATGATTGATGATTAATGATTGATGATTGATGATTGATGATTGATGATTGATAATTGATGATTGATGATTGATGATGGATGATTGCTGATTGATGATTGATGACCGATGATTGATGATTGATGGTATCTAATTGATGTCTCGTGGTTGTGGATTGATAATTGATGATTGATGATTGATTATTGATCATTGATGATATCTTATCGATAATACATTGTTGTGGCTTGATAATTGATGATTGAAGATTTATGATTTATGATTGATGATTGATGATTGAAGATTGATGAGTGATGATTGATGATTGATCATTGATGATTGATGATTAATGAATGATGATTGATGATTGATGATTGATGATTGACGATTGATGATTAATGATTGATGATTGATGATTGATGATTGATGATTGATGATTGATGATTGAAGATTGATGAGTGATGATTGATGATTGATAATTGATGATTGATGATTAATGATTGATGATTGATGAGTGATGATTGAAGATTGATGATTGATGATTGATGATTGATGATTGATGAATAATGATTGATGATTGATGATTGATGATTGATGATTGATGATTGATGATTGATGATTGATCATTGATGATTGATGATGGATGATTGATGATTGATGATTGATGATTGATGATTGATGATTGATGATTGATAATTGATGATTGATGATTGATGATTGATGATTGCTGATTGATGATTGATGACCGATGATTGATGATTGATGGTATCTAATTGATGATTCGTGGTTGTGGATTGATGATTGATGATTGATTATTGATCATTGATGATTGATGATTGATGATTGAAGATTGATGAGTGATGATTGATGATTGATAATTGATGATTGATGATTAATGATTGATGATTGAAGATTGATGATTGATGATTGATGATTGATGGATAATGATTGAAGATTGATGAGTGATGATTGATGATTGATAATTGATGATTGATGATTATGATTGATGATTGATGATTGATGATTGAAGATTGATGATTGATGATTGATGATTGATGAATAATGATTGATGATTGATGATTGATGATTGATGATTGATGATTGATGACCGATGATTGATGATTGATGGTATCTAATTGATGATTCGTGGTTGTGGATTGATAATTGATGATTGATGATTGATTATTGATCATTGATGATATCTTATCGATAATACATTGTTGTGGCTTGATAATTGATGATTGAAGATTTATGATTTATGATTGATGATTGATGATTAAAGATTGATGAGTGATGATTGATGATTGATAATTGATGATTGATGATTAATGATTGATGATTGATGATTGATGATTGATGATTGACGATTGATGATTTATGATTGATGATTGATGATTGATGATTGATGATTGATGATTGATGATTGATGATTGAAGATTGATGAGTGATGATTGATGATTGATAATTGATGATTGATGATTAATGATTGATGATTGATGATTGATAATTGAAGATTGATGATTGATGATTGATGAATAATGATTGATGATTGATGATTGATGATTGATGATTGATGATTGATGATTGATGATGGATGATTGATGATTGATGATTGATGATTGATGATTGATGATTGATGATTGATGATTGATGATTGATGATTGATAATTGATGATTGATGATTGATGATTGATGATTGCTGATTGATGATTGATGACCGATGATTGATGATTGATGGTATCTAATTGATGATTCGTGGTTGTGGATTGATAATTGATGATTGATGATTGATTATTGATCATTGATGATTGATGATTGATGATTGAAGATTGATGAGTGATGATTGATGATTGATAATTGATGATTGATGATTAATGATTGATGATTGATGATTGATGATTGATGATTGAAGATTGATGATTGATGATTGATGATTGATGGATAATGATTGATGAGTGATGATTGATGATTGATGATTGATGATTGATGATTGATGATTGATGATTGATGATTGATGATTGATAATTGATGATTGATGATTGATGATTGATTATTGATGATTGCTGATTGATGATTGATGACCGATGATTGATGTTTGATGGTATCTAATTGATGATTCGTGGTTGTGGATTGATAATTGATGATTGATTATTGATCATTGATGATATCTTCTCGATAATACATGGTTGTGGTTTGATAATTGATGATTGATGATTTATGATTGATGATTGATGATTGAAGATTGATGAGTGATGATTGATGATTGATAATTGATGATTGATGATTAATGATTGATGATTGATGATTGATGATTGATGATTGATGATTGATGATTGATGATTGATGATTGATGATTGATGATTGATGATTGATGATTGATGATTGATGATTGATGCTTGATGATTGATGATTGATAATTGATGATTGCTGATTGATGATTGATCAATCATTGATCAATGATTATATCTAATTGATGATTAATGGTTGTGCATTGATTATTGATGATTGATGATTGATCATTGATGATTGATGATTGCTGATTAATGATTGATGATTGATGATTGATGATTGATGATTAATGATTGATGATTGATGATTGATGATTGATGATTGATGATTGATGATTGATGATTGATGTTTGATGATTGATGATTGATGATTGATGATTGATGATTGTTGATTGATGATTGATGATTGATGATTGATAATTGATGATTGATGATTGATGATTGATGATTGCTGATTGATGATTGATGACCGATGATTGATGATTGATGGTATCTAATTGATGATTCGTGGTTGTGGATTGAAAATTGATGATTGAAGATTGATGATTGATCAATCATTGATCAATGATTATATCTAATTGATGATTAATGGTTGTGCATTGATTATTGATGATTGATGATTGATGATTGATGATTGATGATTGATGATTGATGATTGATGATTGATCATTGATCATTGATGATTGATGATTGCTGATTAATGATTGATTATTGATGATTGATGATTGATGATTGATGATTGATGATTAATGATTGATGATTGATGATTGATGATTGATGATTGATGATTGATGATTGATGATTGATGATTGATGATTGATGATTGATGATTGATGATTGATAATTGATGATTGATGATTGATGATTGATGATTGATTATTGATGATTGATGATTGATGATTGATGATTGATGATTGATGATTGATGATTGATAATTGATGATTGATGATTGATGATTGATGATTGCTGATTGATGATTGATGACCGATGATTGATGATTGATGGTATCTAATTGATGATTCGTGGTTGTGGATACATAATTGATGATTGATGATTGATTATTGATCATTGATGATATCTTATCGATAATACATTGTTGTGGCTTGATAATTGATGATTGAAGATTTATGATTTATGATTGATGATTGATGATTGAAGATTGATGAGTGATGATTGATGATTGATAATTGATGATTGATGATTAATGATTGATGATTGATGATTGATGATTGATGATTGACGATTGATGATTAATGATTGATGATTGATGATTGATGATTGATGATTGATGATTGATGATTGATGATTGAAGACTGATGAGTGATGATTGATGATTGATAATTGATGATTGATGATTAATGATTGATGATTGATGATTGATGATTGAAGATTGATGATTGATGATTGATGATTGATGATTAATGATTGATGATTGATGATTGATGATTGATGATTGATGATTGATGATTGATGATTGATGATTGATGATTGATGATGGATGATTGATGATTGATGATTGATGATTGATGATTGATGATTGATGATTGATAATTGATGATTGATGATTGATGATTGATGATTGATGATTGCTGATTGATGATTGATGACCGATGATTGATGATTGAGGGTATCTAATTGATGATTCGTGGTTGTGGATTGATAATTGATGATTGATGATTGATTATTGATCATTGATGATATCTTATCGATAATACATGGTTGTGGCTTGATAATTGATGATTGAAGATTTATGATTTATGATTGATGATTGATGATTGAAGATTGATGAGTGATGATTGATGATTGATAATTGATGATTGATGATTAATTATTGATGATTGATGATTGATGATTGATGATTGATGATTGATGATTGATAATTGATGATTGATGATTGATGATTGATAATTGATGATTGCTAATTGATGATAAATCAATCATTGATCAATGATTATATCTAATTGATGATTAATGGTTGTGCATTGATTATTGATGATTGTTGATTGATGATTGATGATTGATCATTGATGATTGATGATTGCTGATTAATGATTGATAATTGATAATTGATGATTGATGATTGATGATTGATGATTGCTGATTGATGATTGATGACCGATGATTGATGATTGATGGTATCTAATTGATGATTCGTGGTTGTGGATTGATAATTGATGATTGATGATTGATTATTGATCATTGATGATATCTTATCGATAATATATGGTTGTGGCTTGATAATTGATGATTGAAGATTTATGATTTATGATTGATGATTGATGATTGAAAATTGATGAGTGATGATTGATGATTGATAATTGATGATTGATGATTAATGATTGATGATTGATGATTGATGATTGATGATTGATGATTGATGATTGATGATTGATGATTGATGATTGATGATTGATGATTGATGATTGATGATTGATGATTGATGATTGATGATTGATGATTGATGATTGATGATTGATTATTGATCATTGATGATTGCTGATTGATGATTGATCAATCATTGATCAATGATTATATCTAATTGATAATTAATGGTTGTGCATTGTTTATTGATGATTGATGATTGATGATTGATCATTGATGATTGATGATTGCTGATTAATGATTGATGATTGATGATTGATGATTGATGATTGATGATTGATGATTGATGATTAATGATTGATGATTGATGATTGATGATTGATGATTGATGATTGATGATTGATGATTGATGATTGATGTTTGATGATTGATGATTGATGATTGATGATTGATGATTGATGATTGATGATTGATGATTGATGATTGATGATTGATGATTGATGATTGATGATTGATGATTGATGATTGATGATTGATGATTGATGATTGATGATTGATGATTGATGATTGATGATTGATGATTGATGATTGATGATTGATGATTGATGATTGATGATTGATGATTGATGATTGATGATTGATGATTAATGATTGATGATTGATGATTGATGATTAATGATTGATGATTGATGATTGAAGATTGATGATTGATGATTGATGATTGATGATTGATGATTAATGTTTGATGATTGATGATTGATGATTGATGATTGATGATTGATGATTGATGATTGATGATTGATGATTAATGATTGATGATTGATGATTGATGATTAATGATTGATGATTGATGATTGAAGATTGATGATTGATGATTGATGATTGATGATTAATGATTAATGATTGATGATTGATGATTGATGATTGATGATTGATGATTGATGATTGATGATTGATGATTGATGATTGATGATTGATGATTGATGATTGATGATTGATGATTGATGATTGATGATTGATGATTGATGATTGATAATTGATGATTGATGATTGATGATTGATGATTGCTGATTGATGATTGATGACCGATGATTGATGATTGATGGTATCAAATTGATGATTCGTGGTTGTGGATTGATAATTGATGATTGATGATTGATTATTGATCATTGATGATATCTTATCGATAATACATGGTTGTGGCTTGATAATTGATGATTGAAGATTTATGATTTATGATTGATGATTGATGATTGAAGATTGATGAGTGATGAGTGATGATTGATAATTGATGATTGATGATTAATGATTGATGATTGATGATTGATGATTGATGATTGATGATTGATGATTAATGATTGATGATTGATGATTGATGATTGATGATTGATGATTGATGATTGATGATTGATGATTGATGATTGAAGATTGATGAGTGATGATTGATGATTGATAATTGATGATTGATGATTAATGTTTGATGATTGATGATTGATGATTGAAGATTGATGATTGATGATTGATGATTGATGATTAATGATTGATGATTGATGATTGATGATTGAAGATTGATGATTGATGATTGATGATTGATGATTGATGATTGATGATTGATGATTGATGATTGATGATTGATGATTGATGAATGATGATTGATAATTGATGATTGATGATTGATGATTGATGATTGCTGATTGATGATTGATGACCGATGATTGATGATTGATGGTATCTAATTGATGATTCGTGGTTGTGGATTGATAATTGATGATTGATGATTGATTATTGATCATTGATGATATCTTATCGATAATACATGGTTGTGGCTTGATAATTGATGATTGAAGATTTATGATTGATGATTGATTATTGATGATTGAAGATTGATGAGTGATGATTGATGATTGATAATTGATGATTGATGATTAATGATTGATGATTGATGATTGATGATTGATGATTGATGATTGATGATTGATGATTGATGATTGATGATTGATGATTGATGATTGATGATTGATGATTGATGATTGATGATTGATGATTGATGATTGATGATTGATGATTGATGATTGATGATTGATAATTGATAATTGATGATTGCTGATTGATGATTGATCAATCATGGATCAATGATTATATCTAATTGATGATTAATGGTTGTGCATTGATTATTGATGATTGATGATTGATGATTGATGATTGATCATTGATGATTGATGATTGCTGATTAATGATTGATGATTAATGATTGATGATTGATGATTGATGATTGATGATTGATGATTAATGATTGATGATTGATGATTGATGATTGATGATTGATGATTGATGATTGATGATTGATGATTGATGTTTGGTGATTGATGATTGATGATTGATGATTGATGATTGATGATTGATGATTGATGATTGATGATTGATAATTGATGATTGATGATTGATGATTGATGATTGCTGATTGATGATTGATGACCGATGATTGATGATTGATGGTATCTAATTGATGATTCGTGGTTGTGGATTGATAATTGATGATTGATGATTGATTATTGATCATTGATGATATCTTATCGATAATACATGGTTGTGGCTTGATAATTGATGATTGAAGATTTATGATTTATGATTGATGATTGATGATTGAAGATTGATGAGTGATGATTGATGATTGATAATTGATGATTGATGATTAATGATTGATGATTGATGATTGATGATTGATGATTGATGATTGATGATTGATGATTGATGATTGATGATTGATGATTGATGATTGATGATTGATAATTGATGATTGCTGATTGATGATTGATCAATCATTGGTCAATGATTATATCTAATTGATGATTAATGGTTGTGCATTGATTATTGATGATTGATGATTGATGATTGATGATTGATCATTGATGATTGGTGATTGCTGATTAATGATTGATGATTGATGATTGATGATTGATGATTGATGATTAATGATTGATGATTGATGATTGATGATTGATGATTGATGATTGATGTTTGATGATTGATGATTGATGATTGATGATTGATGATTGATGATTGATGATTGATGATTGCTGATTGATGATTGATGATTGATGATTGATGATTGATGATTGATGATTGATGATTGATGATTGATGATTGATGATTGATGATTGATGATTGATGATTGATGATTGATGATTGATGATTGATGATTGATGATTGATGATTGATGATTGATGATTGATGATTGATGATTGATGATTGATGATTAATGATTGATGATTGATGATTGATGATTAATGATTGATGATTGATGATTGAAGATTGATGATTGATGATTGATGATTGATGATTAATGATTGATGATTGATGATTGATGATTGATGATTGATGATTGATGATTGATGATTGATGATTAATGATTGATGATTGATGATTGATGATTAATGATTGATGATTGATGATTGAAGATTGATGATTGATGATTGATGATTTATGATTAATGATTGATGATTGATGATTGATGATTGATGATTGATGATTGATGATTGATGATTGATGATTGATGATTGATGATTGATGATTGATGATTGATGATTGATGATTCATGATTGATAATTGATGATTGATGACTGATGATTGATGATTGCTGATTAATGATTGATGACCGATGATTGATGATTGATGGTATCTAATTGATGATTCGTGGTTGTGGATTGATAATTGATGATTGATGATTGATGATTGATCATTGATCATTGATGATTGGTGATTGCTGATTAATGATTGATGATTGATGATTGATGATTGATGATTAATGATTGATGATTGATGATTGATGATTGATGATTGATGATTAATGATTGATGATTGATGATTGATGATTGATGATTGATGATTGATGTTTGATGATTGATGATTGATGATTGATGATTGATGATTGATGATTGATGATTGATGATTGATGATTGATGATTGCTGATTGATGATTGATGATTGATGATTGATGATTGATGATTGATGATTGATGATTGATGATTGATGATTGATGATTGATGATTGATGATTGATGATTGATGATTGATGTTTGATGATTGATGATTGATGATTGATGATTGATGATTGATGATTGATGATTGATGATTGATGATTGCTGATTGATGATTGATGATTGATGATTGATGATTGATGATTGATGATTGATGATTGATGATTGATGATTGATGATTGATGATTGATGATTGATGATTGATGATTGATGATTGATGATTGATGATTGATGATTGATGATTGATGATTGATGATTGATGATTGATGATTGATGATTGATGATTGATGATTGATGATTGATGATTGATGATTGATGATTGATGATTGATGATTGATGATTGATGATTGATGATTAATGATTGATGATTGATGATTGATGATTAATGATTGATGATTGATGATTGAAGATTGATGATTGATGATTGATGATTGATGATTAATGATTGATGATTGATGATTGATGATTGATGATTGATGATTGATGATTGATGATTGATGATTAATGATTGATGATTGATGATTGATGATTAATGATTGATGATTGATGATTGATGATTGAAGATTGATGATTGATGATTGATGATTTATGATTAATGATTGATGATTGATGATTGATGATTGATGATTGATGATTGATGATTGATGATTGATGATTGATGATTGATGATTGATGATTGATGATTGATGATTGATGATTGATGATTGATGATTGATGATTGATGATTGAAGATTCATGATTGATAATTGATGATTGATGACTGATGATTGATGATTGCTGATTAATGATTGATGACCGATGATTGATGATTGATGGTATCTAATTGATGATTCGTGGTTGTGGATTGATAATTGATGATTGATGATTGATTATTGATCATTGATGATATCTTATCGATAATACATGGTTGTGGCTTGATAATTGATGATTGAAGATTTATGATTTATGATTGATGATTGATGATTGAAGATTGGTGAGTGATGAGTGATGATTGATGATTGATAATTGATGATTGATGATTAATGATTGATGATTGATGATTGATGATTGATGATTGATGATTGATGATTGATGATTAATGATTGATGATTGATGATTGATGATTGATGATTGATGATTGATGATTGATGATTGAAGATTGATGAGTGATGATTGATGATTGATAATTGATGATTGATGATTAATGATTGATGATTGATGATTGATGATTGAAGATTGATGATTGATGATTGATGATTGATGATTAATGATAGATGATTGATGATTGATGATTGATGATTGATGATTGATGATTGATGATTGATGTTTGATGATTGATGATTGATAATTGATAATTGATGATTGATGATTGATGATTGATGATTGATGATTGATGATTGCTGATTGATGATTGATGACCGATGATTGATGATTGATGGTATCTAATACATGATTCGTGGTTGTGGATTGATAATTGATGATTGATGATTGATTATTGATCATTGATGATATCTTATCGATAATACATGGTTGTGGCTTGATATTTGTTGATTGAAGATTTATGATTTATGATTGATGATTGATGATTGAAGATTGATGAGTGATGATTGATGATTAATGGTTGTGCATTGAATATTGATGATTGATGATTGATGATTGATGATTGATGATTGATCATTGATGATTGATGATTGCTGATTAATGATTGATGATTGATGATTGCTGATTGATGATTGATGATTGATGATTGATGATTGATGATTGATGATTAATGATTGATGATTGATGAGTGATGATTGATGATTGATGATTGATGATTGATGATTGATGTTTGATGATTGATGATTGATGATTGATGATTGATGATTGATGATTGATGATTGATGATTGATGATTGATGATTGATGATTGATGATTGATGATTGATAATTGATGATTGATGATTGATGATTGATGATTGATGATTGCTGATTGATGATTGATGACCGATGATTGATGATTGATGGTATCTAATTGACGATTCGTGGTTGTGGATTGATAATTGATGATTGATGATTGATTATTGATCATTGATGATATCTTATCGATAATACATGGTTGTGGCTTGATAATTGATGATTGAAGATTTATGATTTATGATTGATGATTGATGATTGATGATTGATGAGTGATGATTGATGATTGATAATTGATGATTGATGATTGATGATTGATGATTGATGATTGATGATTGATGATTGATGATTGATGATTGATGATTGATGATTGATGATTGATGATTGATGATTGATGATTGACGATTGATGATTGATGATTGATGATTGATGATTGATAATTGATGATTGCTGATTGATGATTGATCAATCATTGATCAATGATTATATCTAATTGATGATTAATGGTTGTGCATTGATTATTGATGATTGATGATTGATGATTGATGATTGATCATTGATGATTGATGATTGCTGATTAATGATTGATGATTGATGATTGATGATTGATGATTGATGATTGATGATTGATGATTAATGATTGATGATTGATGATTGATGATTGATGATTGATGATTGATGATTGATGATTGATGTTTGATGATTGATGATTGATGATTGATGATTGATGATTGATGATTGATGATTGATGATTGATGATTGATGATTGATGATTGATGATTGATGATTGATGATTGATGATTGATGATTGATGATTGATGATTGATGATTGATGATTGATGATTGATGATTGATGATTGATGATTGATGATTGATGATTGATGATTGATGATTGATGATTGATGATTAATGATTGATGATTGATGATTGATGATTAATGATTGATGATTGATGATTGAAGATTGATGATTGATGATTGATGATTGATGATTAATGATTGATGATTGATGATTGATGATTGATGATTGATGATTGATGATTGATGATTGATGATTGATGATTGATGATTGATGATTGATGATTAATGATTGATGATTGATGATTGATGATTAATGATTGATGATTGATGATTGAAGATTGATGATTGATGATTGATGATTGATGATTAATGATTGATGATTGATGATTGATGATTGATGATTGATGATTGATGATTGATGATTGATGATTGATGATTGATGATTGATGATTGATGATTGATGATTGATGATTGATACTTGATGATTGATGATTGATGATTGCTGATTGATGATTGATGACCGATGATTGATGATTGATGGTATCTAATTGATGATTCGTGGTTGTGGATTGATAATTGATGATTGATGATTGATTATTGATCATTGATGATATCTTATCGATAATACATGGTTGAGGCTTGATAATTGATGATTGAAGATTTCTGATTTATGATTGATGATTGATGATTGAAGATTGATGAGTGATGATTGATGATTGATAATTGATGATTGATGATTAATGATTGATGATTGATGATTGATGATTGATGATTGATGATTGATGATTGATGATTAATGATTGATGATTGATGATTGATGATTGATGATTGATGATTGATGATTGAAGATTGATGAGTGATGATTGATGATTGATAATTGATGATTGATGATTAATGATTGATGATTGATGATTGATGATTGATGATTGATGATTGATGATTGATGATTGATGATTGATGATTGATGATTGATGATTGATGATTAATGATTGATGATTGATGATTGATGATTGATGATTGATGATTGATGATTGATGATTGATGATTGATGATTGATGATTGATGATTGATGATTGGTGATTGATAATTGATGATTGATGATTGATGATTGATGATTGCTGATTGATGATTGATGATTGCTGATTGATGATTGATGACCGATGATTGATGATTGATGGTATGTACTTGATGATTCGTGGTTGTGGATTGATAATTGATGATTGATTATTGATCATTGATGATATCTTATCGATAATACATGGTTGTGGCTTGATAATTGATGATTGAAGATTTATGATTGATGATTGATGATTGAAAATTGATGAGTGATGATTGATGATTGATAATTGATGATTGATGATTAATGATTGATGATTGATGATTGATGATTGATGATTGATGATTGATAATTGATGATTGATGATTGATGATTGATGATTGATGATTGATGATTGATGATTGATGATTGATGATTGATGATTGATAATTGATGATTGCTGATTGATGATTGATCAATCATTGATCAATGATTATATCTAATTGATGATTAATGGTTGTGCATTGATTATTGATGATTGATGATTGATGATTGATGATTGATCATTGATGATTGATGATTGCTGATTAATGATTGATGATTGATGATTGATGATTGATGATTGATGATCGCTGATTAATGATTGATGATTGATGATTGATGATTGATGATTGATGATTGATGATTGATGATTGATGATTGATGATTGATGATTGATGATTGATGATTGATGATTGATGATTGATAATTGATGATTGATGATTGATGATTGATGATTGCTGATTGATGATTGATGACCGACGATTGATGATTGATGGTATCTAATTGATGATTCGTGGTTGTGGATTGATAATTGATGATTGATGATTGATTATTGATCATTGATGACATCTTATCGATAATACATGGTTGTGGATTGATAATTGATGATTGAAGATTTATGATTTATGATTGATGATTGATGATTGAAGATTGATGAGTGATGATTGATGATTGATAATTGATGATTGATGATTAAGAATTGATGATTGATGATTGATGATTGATGATTGATGATTGATGATTGATGATTGATAATTGATGATTGATGATTGATCAATCATTCATCAATGATTATATCTAATTGATGATTAATGGTTGTGCATTGATTATTGATGATTGATGATTGATGATTGATGATTGATGATTGATGATTGATCATTGATGATTGATGATTGCTGATTAATGATTGATGATTGATGATTGATGATTGATGATTAATGATTGATGATTGGTGATTGATGATTGATGATTGATGATTGATGATTGATGATTGATGATTGATGTTTGATGATTGATGATTGATGATTGATGATTGATGATTGATGATTGATGATTGATGATTGATGATTGATGATTGATGATTGATGATTGATGATTGATGATTGATGATTGATGATTGATGATTGATGATTGATGATTGATGATTGATGATTGATGATTGATGATTGATGATTGATGATTGATGATTGATGATTGATGATTGATGATTGATGATTGATGATCGATGATTGATGATTGATGATTGATGATTGATGATTGATGATTGATGATTGATGATTAATGATTGATGATTGATGATTGATGATTAATGATTGATGATTGATGATTGATGATTGATGGTTGATGATTGATGATTGATGATTGATGATTGATGATTGATGATTGATGATTGATGATTAATAATTGATGATTGATGATTGATGATTGATGATTGCTGATTGATGATTGATGACCGATGATTGATGATTGATGGTATCTAATTGATGATTCGTGGTTGTGGATTGATAATTGATGATTGATGATTGATTATTTATCATTGATGATATCTTATCGATAATACATGGTTGTGGCTTGATAATTGATGATTGAAGATTTATGATTTATGATTGATGATTGATGATTGAAGATTGATGAGTGATGATTGATGATTGATGATTGATGATTGATGATTGATGATTGATGATTGATGATTGATGAGTGATGATTGATGATTGATGATTGATGATTTATGATTTATGACTGATGATTGCTGATTGGTGATTGATGATCGATGATTGATGATTGATGGTATCTAATTGATGATTCGTGGTTGTGGATTGATAATTGATGATTGATAATTGATGATTGCTGATTGATGATTGATGATCGATTATTGATCAATGATGATATCTTATCGATAATTCATGGTTGTGGCTTGATAATTGATGATTGATGATTGATGATTGAAGATTTATGATTTATGATTTATGATTATGATTGATGATTGATGATTGATGATTGATGATTGATGATTGATGATTGATGATTGATGATTGTTGATTGATAATTGATGATTGCTGATTGATGATTGATCAATCATTGATCAATGATTATATCTAATTGATGATTAATGGTTGTGCATTGATTATTGATGATTGATGATTGATGATTGATGATTGATGATTGATGATTGATCATAGATGATTGATGATTGCTGATTAATGATTGATGATTGATGATTGATGATTGATGATTGATGATTGATGATTGATGATTGATGATTGATGATTGATGATTGATGATTGATGATTGATGATTGATGATTAATTATTGATGATTGGTGATTGATGATTGATGATTGAGGATTGATGATTGATGATTGATGTTTGATGATTGATGATTGATGATTGATGATTGATGATTGATGATTGATGATTGATGATTGATGATTGATGATTGATGATTGATGATTGATGATTGATGATTGATGATTGATGATTGATGATTGATGATTGATGATTGATGATTGATGATTGATGATTGATGATTGATGATTGATGATTGATGATTGATGATTGATGATTGATGATTGATGATTGATGATTGATGATTGATGATTGATGATTGATGATTGATGATTGATGATTGATGATTGATGATTGATGATTGATGATTGATGATTGATGATTGATGATTGATAATTGATGATTGATGATTGATGATTGATGATTGATGATTGATGATTGCTGATTGATGATTGATGACCGATGATTGATGATTGATGGTATCTAATTGATGATTCGTGGTTGTGGATTGATAATTGATGATTGATGATTGATTATTGATCATTGATGATATCTTATCGATAATACATGGTTGTGGCTTGATAATTGATGATTGAAGATTTATGATTTATGATTGATGATTGATGATTGAAGATTGATGAGTGATGATTGATGATTGATGATTGATGATTGATGATTGATGATTGATGATTGATGATTGATGATTGATGATTGATGAGTGATGATCGATGATTGATGATTGATGATTTATGATTTATGATTGATGATTGCTGATTGGTGATTGATGATCGATGATTGATGATTGATGGTATCTAATTGATGATTCGTGGTTGTGGATTGATAATTGATGATTGATAATTGATGATTGCTGATTGATGATTGATGATCGATTATTGATCAATGATGATATCTTATCGATAATTAATGGTTGTGGTTTGATAATTGATGATTGATGATTGATGATTGAAGATTTATGATTTATGATTTATGATTGATGATTGATGATTGATGATTGATGATTGATGATTGATAATTGATGATTGCTGATTGATGATTGATCGATCATTGATCAATGATTATATCTAATTGATGATTAATGGTTGTGCATTGATTATTGATGATTGATGATTGATGATTGATCATTGATGATTGATGATTGCTGATTAATGATTGATGATTGATGATTGATGATTGATGATTGATGATTGATGATTGATGATTGATGATTGATGATTGATGATTGATGATTGATGTTTGATGATTGGTGATTGATGATTGTAGATTGATGATTGATGATTGATGATTGATGATTGATGATTGATGATTGATGATTGATGATTAATGATTGATGATTGATGATTGATGATTGATGATTGATGATTGATGATTGATGATTGATGATTGATGATTGATGATTGATGATTGATGATTGATGATTGATGATTGATGATTGATGATTGATGATTAATGATTGATGATTGATGATTGATGATTGATGATTGATGATTGATGATTGATGATTGATGATTGATGATTAATGATTGATGATTGATGATTGATGATTGATGATTGATGATTGATGATTGATGATTGATGATTGATAATTGATGATTGATGATTGATGATTGATGATTGATGATTGATGATTGCTGATTGATGATTGATGACCGATGATTAATGATTGATGGTATCTAATTGATGATTCGTGGTTGTGGATTGATAATTGATGATTGATGATTGATTATTGATCATTGATGATATCTTATCGATAATACATGGTTGTGGCTTGATAATTGATGATTGAAGATTTATTATTTATGATTGATGATTGATGATTGAAGATTGATGAGTGATGATTGATGATTGATGATTGATGATTGATGATTGATGATTGATGATTGATGATTGATGATTGATGATTGATGAGTGATGATCGATGATTGATGATTGATGATTTATGATTTATGATTGATGATTGCTGATTGGTGATTGATGATCGATGATTGATGATTGATGGTATCTAATTGATGATTCGTGGTTGTGGATTGATAATACATGATTGATAATTGATGATTGCTGATTGATGATTGATGATCGATTATTGATCAATGATGATATCTTATCGATAATTCATGGTTGTGTCTTGATAATTGATGATTGATGATTGATGATTGAATATAGAAGATTTATGATTTTTGATTTATGATTGATGATTCATGATTGATGATTGATGATTGATGATTGATGAGTGATTGTTGATGATTGATGATTGATGATTGATGACTGATGATTGATGATTGGTGATTGCTGATTGATGATTGATGATTGATGAATAATGATTGATGATTGATGATTGATGATTGATGAATGATGATTGATGATAGATGATTGATGATTGATGATTGATTATTGGTAATTGATGATTGATGAGTGATGATTGATGATTGATGATTGATGATTGATGATTGATGTTGCTGATTGATGATTGATGATTGATGATTGATGATTGATGATTGATGATTGGTGATTGATGATTGATGATTGATGATTGATGATTGATGATTGATGATTGATGATTGATGATTGATGATTGATGATTGATGATTGATGATTGATGATCGATTATTGATGATTGATGATTGATGATTGATGAATAATGATTGATGATTGATGATTGATGATTGATGAATGATGATTGATGATAGATGATTGATGATTGATGATTGATTATTGGTAATTGATGATTGATGAGTGATGATTGATGATTGATGATTGATGATTGTTGATTGATGTTGCTGATTGATGATTGATGATTGATGATTTATGATTGATGATTGATGATTGATGATTGATGATTGATGATTGATGATTGATGATTGATGATTGATGATTGATGATTGATGATTGATGATTGATGATTGATGATTGATGATTGATGATTGATGATTGCTGATTGATGATTGATCAATCATTGATCAATGATTATATCTAATTGATGATTAATGGTTACGCATTGATTATTGATGATTGATGATTCATGATTGATGATTGATGATTGATGATTGATGATTGATCATTGATGATTGATGATTGCTGATTAATGATTGATGATTGATGATTGATGATTGATGATTGATGATTAATGATTGGTGATTGATGATTGAAGATTGATGATTGATGATTGATGATTGATGATTAATGATTGATGATTGATGATTGATGATTGATGATTGATGATTGTTGATTGATGATTGATGATTGATGATTGATGATTGATGATTGATGATTGATGTTTGATGATTGATGATTGATGATTGATGATTGATGATTGATGATTGATGATTGATGATTGATGATTGATGATTGATGATTGATGATTGATGATTGATGATTGATTATTGATGATTGATGATTGATGATTGATGATTGATGATTGATGATTGATGATTGATGATTGATAATTGCTGATTGATGATTGATGATTGATGATTGGTGATTGATGATTGATGATTGATGATTGATGATTGATGATTGATGATTGATGATTGATGATTGATGATTGATGATTAATGATTGATGATTGATGATTGATGATTGATGATTAATGATTGATGATTGATGATTGAAGATTGACGATTGATGATTGATGATTGATGATTAATGATTGATGATTGATGATTGATGATTGATGATTGATGATTGATGATTGTTGATTGATGATTGATGATTGATGATTGATGATTGATGATTGATGATTGATGACTGCTGATTGATGATTGATCAATCATTGATCAATGATTATATCTAATTGATGATTAATGGTTGTGCATTGATAATTGATGATTGATGATTGATGATTGATGATTGATCATTGATGATTGATGATTGATGATTGATGATTGATGATTGATGATTGATGATTGATGATTGATGATTGATGATTGATGGTTGATGATTGATGATTGATAGTTGCAAATTGATAATTGATGATTTATGACTGATGATTGATGGTTGATTATTGCTGACTGATGGTTGTTTATTGATGGTTGAAGTTTGATTATTGATGATTGATGATTGATGATTGATGGTTGAAGATTGATGATTGATGATTGATGATTGATGATTGATTATTGATGATTGATGATTGATGATTGATGATTGATGAGTAAAGATTGATGATTGATGATTGATGGTTGATGATTGATGATTGCAAATCGATGATTCATGATAGGTGACTGATGATTGATGATTGATGATTGATGATTGCTGATTGATGGTTGATGATTGATGATTGATGATTGCTGATTGATGATTGATGATTGATAATTGATGAATGATGATTGATGATTGATGATTGATGATTGCAGATGAATGATTGATGATTGATGATTGATGATTGATGAATGATGATTGATGATTAATGATTGATGATTGATGATTGATGATTGATGATTGATTATTGATGATTGATGATTGATGATTGATGTTTGATGATTGATGATTGATGATTGATGATTGATGATTGATGATTGATGATTGATGATTGATGATTGATGATTGATGATTGATGATTGATGATTGATGATTGATGATTGATGATTGATGATTGATGATTGATGATTGATGATTGATGATTGATGATTGATGATTGATGATTGATGATTGATGATTGATGATTGATGATTGATGATTGATGATCGATGATTGATAATTGATGATTGATGATGGATGATTGATGATTGATGATTGATGATTGATGATTGATGATTGATGATTGATGATTGATGATTGATGATTGATGATTGATGATTGAAGATTGATGATTGATGATTGATGATTGATGATTAATGATTGATGATTGATGATTGATGATTGATGATTGATGATTGATCATTGATGATTGATGATTGATGATTGATGATTGATGATTGATGATTGATGATTGATGATTGATGATTGATGATTGATGATTGATGATTGATGATTGATGATTGATGATTGATGATTGATGATTGATGATTGATGATTGATGATTGATGATTGATGATTGATGATTGATGATTGATGATTGATGATTGATGATTGATGATTGATGATTGATGATTGCTGATTGATGATTGATCAATCATTGATCAATGATTATACCTAATTGATGATTAATGGTTGTGCATTCATAATTGATGATTGATGATTGATGATTGATGATTGATCATTGATCATTGATGATTGATGATTGATGATTGATGATTGATGATTGATGATTGATGATTGATGATTGATGATTGATGATTGATGATTGATGATTGATAATTGCAAATTGATAATTGATGATTTATGACTGATGATTGATGATTGATAATTGCTGACTGATGGTTGTTTATTGATGGTTGAAGATTGATTATTGATTATTGATGATTGATGGTTGAAGGTTGAAGATTGATGATTGATGATTGATGATTGATGATTGATGACTGATGATTGATGATTGATGATTGATGATTGATGATTGATGAGTAAAGATTGATGATTGATGATTGATGATTGATGGTTGATGATTGATGATTGCAAATTGATGATTGATGATAGGTGACTGATGATTGATGATTGATGATTGATGATTGCTGATTGATGGTTGATGATTGATGGTTGAAAATTGATGATTGATGATTGATCATTGATGATTGCTGATTGATGATTGATGACTGATGATTGATGAGTGATTATTGATGATTGATGATTGATGATTGATGATTGATGATTGATGATTGATGATTGATGATTGATGATTGATGATTGATGATTAATGATTTATGATTGATTATTGATGATTGATGATTGATGATTGATGATTGATGAGTTATGATTGATGATTGATGATTGATGATTGATGCTTGATGATTGATGATTGATGATTGATGATCGATCATTGCTCATTGATGATTGATGATTGATGATTGATGAGTGATGAGTGATGATTGATGATTTATGATTGATGATTAATGATTGATGATTGATGATTGATTATTGATGATTGATGAATATTGATTGATGATTGATGATTGATGATTGATGATTGATGATTGATGATTGATGATTGATGATTGATGATTGATGATTGATGATTGCTGATTGATGATTGATGATTGATGATTGATGATTGATGATTGATGATTGCTGATTGATGATTGATCAATAATTGATCAATGATGATATCTAATTGATGATTAATGGTTTTGCATTGATAATTGATGATTGATGATTGATGATTGATGATTGATGATTGATGATTGATGATTGATGATTGATGATTGATGATTGATGATTGATGATTGATGATTGATGATTGCTGATTGATGATTGGTGATTGATGATTGATGATTGATTATTGATGATTGATTATCGATGATTGATGATTGATGATTGATGATTGATGATTGATGAATGATGATTGATGATTGATGATTGATGATTGATGATCGATGATTGATGATTGATGATTGGTGATTGGTGATTGATGATTGATGATTGATGCTTGATGATTGATGATTGATGATTGATGATTGATGATTGATGATTGATGATTGATGATTGATGATTGATGATTGATGATTGATGATTGATGATTGATTATTGATGATTGATGATTGATGATTGATGATTGATGATTGATGATTGATGATTGATGATTGATGATTGATGATTGATGATTGATGATTGATGATTGATGATTGATGATCGATGATCGAAGATTGATGATTGATGATTGATGATTGATGATTGATGATTGATGATTGATGATTGATGATTAATGATTGATGATTGATGAGTGATGATTGATGATTGATGATTGATGATTGATGATTGATGATTGATGATTGATGATTGATGATTGATGATTGATGATTGATGATTGATGATTGATGATTGATGATTGATGATTGATGATTGATGATTGATGATTGATGATTGATGATTGATGATTGATGATTGATGATTGATGATTGATGATTTATGATTGATGGTTGATGCTTCATGATTGCAAATTGATGATTGATGATTGGTGACTGATGATTGATGATTGATGATTGATGATTGATGATTGATGATTGATGATTGATGATAGATGATAGATGAAAGATGATTGATGATTGATGATTGATGATTGATGCTTGATGATTGATAATATATGATTGATGATTGATGATCGATGATTGATGATTGATGATTGATGATTGATGATTGATGTTTGATGATTGATGATTCATTATTGATGATTGATGATTCATGATTGATGATTGATGATTGATGATTGATGATTGATGATTGATGATTGATGATTGATGATTGATGATTGATGATTGATGATTGATGATTGATGATTAATGATTGATGATTGATGATTGATGATTGATGATTGATGATTGGTGATTGATGATTGATGATTGATGATTGATGATTGATGATTGATGATTGATGATTGATGATTGATGATTGATGATTGATGATTGATGATTGATGATTGCTGATTGATGATTGATCAATCATTGATCAATGATGATATCTAATTGATGATTAATGGTTGTGCATTGATAATTGATGATTGATGAGTGATGATTGATGATTGATCATTTATCATTGATGATTGATGATTGATGATTGATGATTGATGGTTGATGATTGATGATTGATAATTGCAAATTGATTATTGATGATTTATGACTGATGATTGATGATTGATAATTGCTGACTGATGGTTGTTTATTGATGGTTGAAGAGTGACTATTGATGATTGATGATTGATGGTTGAAGATTGATGATTGATGATTGATGATTGATGATTGATGATTGATGATTGATGATTGATGATTGATGATTGATGATTGATGATTGATGATTGATGATTGATGATTGATGATTGATGATTGATGATTGATGAGTGATGATTGATGAGTGAAGATTGATGATTGATGATTGATGGTTGATGGTTGATGATTGATGATTGCAAATTGATGATTGATGATAGGTGACTGATGATTGATGATTGATGATTGATGATTGAATATTGATGATTGCTGATTGATGGTTGATGATTGATGGTTGAAGATTAATGATTGATGATTGATCATTGATGATTGCTGATTGATGATTGATGATTGATGATTGATGAATGATGATTGATGATTGATGATTGATGACTGATGATTGATGATTGATGATTGATGATTGATGATTAATGATTGATGATTGATGATTGATGATTGATGATTGATGATTGATGATTGATGATTGATGATTGATGATTGATGATTGATGATTGATGATTGATGATTGATGATTGATGATTGATGATTGATGATTGATGATTGATGATTGATGATTGATGATTGATGATTGATGAGTGATGATTGATGATTGATGAGTGAAGATTGATGATTGATGATTGATGGTTGATGGTTGATGATTGATGATTGCAAATTGATGATTGATGATAGGTGACTGATGATTGATGATTGATGATTGATGATTGCTGATTGATGGTTGATGATTGATGATTGCAAATTGATGATTGATGATTGATGATTGCTGATTGATGATTGATGATTGATGATTGATGAATGATGATTGATGGTTGATGATTGATGATTGATGATTGCAAATTGACGATTGATGATTGGTGACTGATGATTGATGATTGATGATTGATGCTTGATGATTGATAATATATGATTGATGATTGATGTTTGTTGATCGATGATTGATGATTGATGATTGATGATTAATGTTTGATGATTGATGATTCATGATTGATGATTGATGATTGAAGATTGATGATTGATGATTGATCATTGATGATTGCTGATTTATGATTGATGATTGATGATTGATGAGTGATGATTGATGATTGATGATTGATGATTGATGATTGATGATTGATGATTAATGATTGATGATTGATGATTGATGATTGATGATTGATGATTGATGATTGATGATTAATGATTGATGATTGATGATTGATGATTGATGATTGATGATTGATGATTGATGATTGATGATTGATGAGTTATGATTGATGATTGATGATTGATGATTGATGCTTGATGCTTGATGATTGATGATTGATGATTGATGATCGATCATTGATCATTGATGATTGATGATTGATGAGTGATGAGTGATAATTGATGATTTATGATTGATGATTAATGATTGATGATTGATGATTGATGATTGATGATTGATGATTGATGATTGATGGTTGATGATTGATGATTATTGATTGATGATTGATGATTGATGATTGATGATTGATGATTGATGATTGATGATTGATGATTGATGATTGATGTGATTGATGATTGATGATTGATGATTGATGATTGATGATTGATGATTGATGATTGATGATTGCTGATTGATGATTGATCAATCATTGATCAATGATGATATCTAATTGATGATTAATGGTTTTGCATTGATAATTGATGATTGATGATTGATGATTGATGATTGATGATTGATGATTGATGATTGATGATTGATGATTGATGATTGCTGATTGATGATTGATGATTGATGATTGATTATTGATGATTGATGATCGTTGATTGATGATTGATGATTGATGATTGATGATTGATGATTGATGATTGATGATTGATGATTGATGATTGATGATTGATGATCGATGATCGAAGATTGATGATTGATGATTGATGATTGATGATTGATGATTGATGATTGATGATTGATGATTGATGATTGATGATTGATGATTGATGATTGATGATTGATGATTGATGATTGATGATTGATGATTGATGATTGATGATTGATGATTGATGATTGATGATTGATGATTGATGATTGATGATTGATGATTGATGATTGATGATTGATGATTGATGATTGATGATTGATGATTGATGATTGATGATTGATGATTGATGGTTGATGATTGATGATTGACGATTGCAAATTGATGATTGATGATTGGTGACTGATGATTGATGATTGATGATACATGATTGATGATTGATGATTGCAAATTGATAATTGATGATTTATGACTGATGATTGATGATTGATAATTGCTGACTGATGGTTGTTTATTGATGGCTGAAGATTGATTATTGATGATTGATTATTGATGGTTGAAGATTGATGATTGATGATTGATGATTGATGATTGATGATTGATGATTGATGATTGATGATTGATGATTGATGATTGATGATTGATGATTGATGATTGATGATTGATGATCGATGATCGAAGATTGATGATTGATGATTGATGATTGATGATTGATGATTGATGATTTATGATTGATGATTGATGATTGATGATTGATGATTGATGATTGATGATTGATGATTGATGATTGATGATTGATGATTGATGATTGATGATTGATGATTGATGATTGATGATTGATGATTGATGATTGATGATTGATGATTGGTGATTGATGATCGATGATCGAAGATTGATGATTGATGATTGATGATTGATGATTGATGATTGATGATTGATGATTGATGATTGATGATTGATGATTGATGATTGATGATTGATGATTGATGATTGATGATTGATGATTGATGATTGATGATTGATGATTGATGGTTGATGATTGATGATTGATGATTGCAAATTGACGATTGATGATTGGTGACTGATGATTGATGATTGATGATTGATGCTTGATGATTGATAATATATGATTGATGATTGATGTTTGTTGATCGATGATTGATGATTGATGATTGATGATTAATGTTTGATGATTGATGATTGATGATTGATGATTGATGATTGATGATTGATGATTGATGATTGATGATCGATGATTGATGATTGATGATTAATGATTGATGATTGATGATTGATGATTGATGATTGATGATTGATGATTGATGATTGATGATTGATGATTGATGATTGATGATTGATGATTGATGATTGATGATTGATGATTGATGATTGATGATTGATGATTGATGATTGATGATTGATGATTGATGATTGATGATTGATGATTGATGATTGATGATTGATGATTGATGATTGATGATTGATGATTGATGATTGATGATTGATGATTGATGATTGATGATTGATGATTGATGATTGATGATTGATGATTGATGGTTGATGATTGATGATTGCAAATTGACGATTTATGATTGGTGACTGATGATTGATGATTGATGATTGATGCTTGATGATTGATAATATATGATTGATGATTGATGTTTGTTGATCGATGATTGATGATTGATGATTGATGATTAATGTTTGATGATTGATGATTCATGATTGATGATTGATGATTGATGATTGATGATTGATGATTGATGATTGATGATTGATGATTGATGATTGATGATTGATGATTAATGATTGATGATTGATGATTGATGATTAATGATTGATGATTGATGATTGATGATTGATGATTGATGATTGATGATTGATGATTGTTGATTGATGATTGATGATTGATGATTGATGATTGATGATTGATGATTGATGATTGATGATTGATGATTGATGATTGATGATTGATGATTGATGATTGATGATTGATGATTGATGATTGCTGATTGATGATTGATGATTGATGATTGATTATTGATGATTGATGATCGTTGATTGATGATTGATGATTGATGATTGATGATTGATGATTGATGATTGATGATTGATGATTGATGATTGATGATTGATGATTGATGATTGATGATTGATGATTGATGATTGATGATTGATGATCGATGATCGAAGATTGATGATTGGTGATTGATGATTGATGATTGATGATTGATGATTGATGATTGATGATTGATGATTGATGATTGATGATTGATGATTGATGATTGATGATTGATGATTGATGATTGATGATTGATGATTGATGATTGATGATTGATGATTGATGATTGATGATTGATGATTGATGATTGATGATTGATGATTGATGATTGATGATTGATGATTGATGATTGATGATTGATGATTGATGATTGATGGTTGATGATTGATGATTGACGATTGCAAATTGATGATTGATGATTGGTGACTGATGATTGATGATTGATGATACATGATTGATGATTGATGATTGCAAATTGATAATTGATGATTTATGACTCATGATTGATGATTGATAATTGCTGACTGATGGTTGTTTATTGATGGTTGAAGATTGATTATTGATGATTGATTATTGATGGTTGAAGATTGATGATTGATGATTGATGATTGATGATTGATGATTGATGATTGATGATTGATGATTGATGATTGATGATTGATGATTGATGATTGATGATTGATGATTGATGATTGATGATTGATGATTGATGATTGATGATTGATGATCGATGATCGAAGATTGATGATTGATGATTGATGATTGATGATTGATGATTGATGATTTATGATTGATGATTGATGATTGATGATTGATGATTGATGATTGATGATTGATGATTGATGATTGATGATTGATGATTGATGATTGATGATTGATGATTGATGATTGATGATTGATGATTGATGATTGATGATTGATGATTGGTGATTGATGATCGATGATCGAAGATTGATGATTGATGATTGATGATTGATGATTGATGATTGATGATTGATGATTGATGATTGATGATTGATGATTGATGATTGATGATTGATGATTGATGATTGATGATTGATGATTGATGATTGATGATTGATGATTGATGATTGATGATTGATGATTGATGATTGATGGTTGATGATTGATGATTGATGATTGCAAATTGACGATTGATGATTGGTGACTGATGATTGATGATTGATGATTGATGCTTGATGATTGATAATGTATGATTGATGATTGATGTTTGTTGATCGATGATTGATGATTGATGATTGATGATTAATGTTTGATGATTGATGATTGATGATTGATGATTGATGATTGATGATTGATGATTGATGATTGATGATTGATGATCGATGATTGATGATTGATGATTAATGATTGATGATTGATGATTGATGATTGATGATTGATGATTGATGATTGATGATTGATGATTGATGATTGATGATTGATGATTGATGATTGATGATTGATGATTGATGATTGATGATTGATGATTGATGATTGATGATTGATGATTGATGATTGATGATTGATGATTGATGATTGATGATTGATGATTGATGATTGATGATTGATGATTGATGATTGATGGTTGATGATTGATGATTGCAAATTGACGATTTATGATTGGTGACTGATGATTGATGATTGATGATTGATGCTTGATGATTGATAATATATGATTGATGATTGATGTTTGTTGATCGATGATTGATGATTGATGATTGATGATTGATGATTAATGTTTGATGATTGATGATTCATGATTGATGATTGATGATTGATGATTGATGATTGATGATTGATGATTGATGATTGATGATTGATGATTGATGATTGATGATTAATGATTGATGATTGATGATTGATGATTGATGATTGATGATTGATGATTGATGATTGATGATTGATGATTGATGATTGTTGATTGATGATTGATGATTGATGATTGATGATTGATGATTGATGATTGATGATTGATGATTGATGATTGATGATTGATGATTGATGATTGATGATTGATGATTGCTGATTGATGATTGATCAATCATTGATCAATGATGACATCTAATTGATGATTAATGGTTGTGCATTGATAATTGATGATTGATGATTGATGATTGATGATTGATGATTGATGGTTGATCATTGATCATTGATGATTGATGATTGATGATTGATTATTGATGATTGATGATTGATGATTGATGATTGATGGTTGATGATTTATGATTGATAATTGCAAATTGATAATTGATGATTTATGACTGATGATTGATGATTGATAATTGCTGACTGATGGTTGTTTATTGATGGTTGAAGATTGATTATTGATGATTGACGATTGTTAGTTGAAGCTTGATGATTGATGATTGATGATTGATGATTGATGATTGATGATTGATGATTGATGATTGATGATAGATGATAGATGATTGATGATTGATGATTGATGATTGATGATAGGTGACTGATGATTGATGATTGATGATTGAATATTGATGATTGCTGATTGATGGTTGATGATTGATGGTTGAAGATTGATGATTGATGATTGATCATTGATGTTTGCTGATTGAAGATTGAAGATTGATGATTGATGATTGATGATTGATGATTGATGATTGATTATTGATGATTGATGGTTGATGGTTGATGATTGATGATTGCAAATTGATGATTGATGATAGGTGACTGATGATTGATGATTGATGATTGAATATTGATGATTGCTGATTGATGGTTGATGATTGATGGTTGAAGATTGATGATTGATGATTGATCATTGATGTCTGCTGCTGGAAGATTGATGATTGATGATTGATGAGTGATGATTGATGATTGATGATTGATGATTGATGATTGATGATTGATGATTGATGATTGATGATTGAACGTTAATGATTGATGACTGATGATTGATGATTGATGATTGATGATTGATGATTGATGATTGATGATTGATGATTAATGATTGATGATTGATGATTGATGATTGATGCTTGATGATTGATGATTGATGATTGATGATCGATCATTGATCATTGATGATTGATGATTGATGAGTGATGATTGATGATTTATGATTGATGATTAATGATTAATGATTGATGATTGATGACTGATGATTGATGATTGATGATTGATGATTAATGATTGATGATTGGTGATTGATGATTGATGATTGATGATTGATGATTGATGATTGATGATTGATGATTGATGATGGATGATTGATGATTGATGATTGATGATTGATGATTGGTGATTGATGATTGGTGATTGATGATTGATGATTGATGATTGATGATTGATGATTGATGATTGATGATTGATGATTGATGATTGATGATTGATGATTGATGATTGATGATTGATGATTGATGATTGATGATTGCTGATTGATGATTGATCAATCATTGATCAATGATGATATCTAATTGATGATTAATGGTTGTGCATTGATAATTGATGATTGATGATTGATGATTGATGATTGATGATTGATGAATGATGATTGATGATTGATGATTGACGATTGATGATTGATGATTGATGATTACAAATTGATGATTGATGATTTATGACTGATGATTGATGATTGATAATTGCTGACTGATGGTTGCTTATTGATGGTTGAAGATTGATTATTGATGATTGATGATTGATGGTTGAAGATTGATGATTGATGATTGATGATTGATGATTGATGATTGATGATTGATGATTGATGATTGATGATTGATGATTGATGATTGATGATTGATGATTGATGATTGATGATTGATGATTGATGATTGATGATTGATGATTGATGATTGATGATTGATGATTGATGATTGATGATTGATGATTGATGATTGATGATTGATGATTGATGATTGATGATTGATGATTGATGATTGATGTTTGATGATTGATGGTTGATGATTGATGATTGATGATTGCAAATTGATGATTGATGATTGGTGACTGGTGATTGATGAATGATGATTGATGCTTGATGATTGATAATATATGATTGATGATTGATGATTGATGATTGATGATCGATGATTGATGATTGATGATTGATGATTAATGTTTGATGATTGATGATTGATGATTGATGATTGATGATTGATGATTGATGATTAATGATTTATGATTGATGATTGATGATTGATGATTGATAATTGATGATTGATGATTGATGATTGATGATTGATGATTGATGATTGATGATTGATGATTGATGATTGATGATTGATGATTGATGATTGATGATTGATGATTGATGATTGATGATTGATGATTGCTGATTGATGATTGATCAATCATTGATCAATGATGGTATCTAATTGATGATTAATGGTTGTGCATTGATAATTGATGATTGGTGATTGATGATTGATGATTGATGATTGATCATTGATGATTGATGATTGATGATTGATGATTGATGATTGATGATTGATGATTGATGATTGATTATTGATGATTGATGATTGATGGTTGATGATTGATGATTGATAATTGATGATTGATGATTGATGATTGATGATTGATGATTGATGATTGATGATTGATGATTGATGACTGATGGTTGTTTATTGATGGTTGAAGATTGATTATTGATGATTGATGATTGATGGTTGAAGCTTGATGATTGATGATTGATGATTGATGATTGATGATTGATGATTGATGATTGATGATTGATGATTGATGATTGATGATTGATGATTGATGATTGATGATTGATAAGTGAAGATTGATGATTGATGATTGATGATTGATGGTTGAAGATTGATGATTGATGATTGATCATAGTTGATTGCTGATTGAAGATTGATGATTGATGATTGATGAGTGATGATTGATGATTGATGATTGATGATTGATGATTGATGATAGGTGACTGATGATTGATGATTGATGATTGATGATTGAATATTGATGATTGCTGATTGATGGTTGATGATTGATGGTTGAAGATTGATGATTGATGATTGATCATAGTTGATTGCTGATTGAAGATTGATGATTGATGATTGATGAGTGATGATTGATGATTGATGATTGATGATTGATGATTGATGATTGATGATTGATGATTGATGATTGATGATTGATGATTGATGATTAATGATTGATGACTGATGATTGATGATTTATGATTGATGATTAATGATTAATTATTGATGATTGATGATTGATGATTGATGATTAATGATTGATGATTGATGATTGATGATTGATGATTGATAAGTGAAGATTGATGATTGATGATTGATGATTGATGGTTGATGGTTGATGATTGATGATTGCAAATTGATGATTGATGATAGGTGACTGATGATTGATGATTGATGATTGATGATTGAATATTGATGATTGCTGATTGATGGTTGATGATTGATGGTTGAAGATTGATGATTGATGATTGATCATAGTTGATTGCTGATTGAAGATTGATGATTGATGATTGATGAGTGATGATTGATGATTGATGATTGATGATTGATGATTGATGATTGATGATTGATGATTGATGATTGATGATTGATGATTGATGATTAATGATTGATGACTGATGATTGATGATTTATGATTGATGATTAATGATTAATTATTGATGATTGATGATTGATGATTGATGATTAATGATTGATGATTGATGATTGATGATTGATGATTGATGATTGATGATTGATGATGGATGATTGATGATTGATGATTGATGATTAATGATTGATGATTGATGATTGATGATTGATGATTGATGATTGATGATTGATGATTGATGATTGATGATTGATGATTGATGATTGGTGATTGATGATTGATGATTGATGATTGATGATTGATGATTGATGATTGATGATTGATGATTGATGATTGATGATTGATGATTGATGATTGATGATTGATGATTGATGATTGATGATTGATGATTGATGATTGCTGATTGATGATTGATCAATCATTGATCAATGATGATATCTAATTGATGATAAATGGTTGTGCATTGATAATTGATGATTGATGATTGATGATTGATGATTGATGATTGATGATTGATGATTGATGATTGATGATTGATGATTGATGATTGATGATTGATGATTGACGATTGATGATTAATGATTGATGATTGCAAATTGATAATTGATGATTTATGACTGATGATTGATGATTGATAATTGCTGACTGATGGTTGTTTATTTATGGTTGAAGATTGATTATTGATGATTGATGATTGATGGTTGAAGATTGATGATTGATGATTGAAGATCGATGATTGATGATTGATGATTGATGAATGATGATTGATGATAGATGATTGATGATTGATGATTGATTATTGATTATTGATGATTGATGAGTGATGATTGATGATTGATGATTGATGATTGATGATTTATGATTGATGATTGATGATTGATGATTGATGATTGATGATTGATGATTGATGATTGATGATTGATGATTGATGATTGATGATTGATGATTGATGATTGATAATTGATGATTGATGATTGATGATTGATGATTGATGATTGATGGTTGATGATTGATGATTAATAATTGCAGATTGATGATTGATGATTGATGATTGATGATTGATGATTGATAATTGATGATTGATGATTGATGATTGATGATTGATGATTGATGATTGATGATTGATGATTGATGATTGATGATTGATGATTGATGATTGATGATTGATGACTGATGATTGATGATTGATTATTGCTGATTGATGATTGATGACCGATGATTGATGATTGATGGTATCTAATTGATGATTCGTGGTTGTGGATTGATAATTGATGATTGATGATCGATTATTGATCATTGATGATATCTTATCGATAATTCATGGTTGTGGCTTGATGATTGAAGATTGAAGATTTATGATTTATGATTGATGATTGATGATTGATGATTGAAGATTGATGAGTGATGATTGATGATTGATGATTGATGACTGATGATAGATGATTGATGATTGATGATTGCTGATTGATGATTGATGATTGATGATTGATGAATGATGATCGATGATTGATGATTGATGATTGATGATTAATGATTGATGATTGATGATTGATGATTGATGATTGATGATTAATGATTGATAATTGATGATTGATGATTGATGATTGATGTTTGATGATTGATGATTGATGATTGATAATTGATGATTGATGATTGATGATTGATGATTGATGATTGATGATTGGTGATTGATGATTGATGATTGATGATTGATGATTGATGATTGATGTTTGATGATTGATGATTGATGATTGATAATTGATGATTGATGATTGATGATTGATGATTGATGATTGATGATTGATGATTGATGATTGATGATTGATGATTGATGATTAATGATTGATGATTGATGATTGATGATTGATGATTGATGATTAATGATTGATGATTGATGATTGATGATTGATGATTGATGATTGATGATTGATGATTGATGATTGATGTTTGGTGATTGATGATTGAAGTTTGATGATTGATCATTGATGATTGATGAGTGATGAGTGATGTTTGATGATTTATGATTGATGATTAATGATTGATGATTGATGATTGATGATTGATGATTGGTGATTGCAAATTGATAATTGATGATTTATGACTGATGATTGATGATTGATAATTGCTGACTGATGGTTGTTTATTGATGGTTGAAGTATGATTATTGATGATTGATGATTGATGATTAATGATTGAAGATTGATGATCGATGATTGATGATTGATGATTGATGATTGATGATTGATAATTGATGATTGATGATTGATGATTGATGATTGATGATTGATGATTGATGATTGGTGATTGATGATTGATGATTGATGATTGATGATTGATGTTTGATGATTGATGATTGATGATTGATGATTGATGATTGATGATTGATGATTGATGATTGATGATTAATGATTGATGATTGATGTTTGATGACTGATGATTGATGATTGATGATTGCTGATTGATGATTGATGACCGATGATTGATGATTGATGGTATCTAATTGATGATTCGTGGTTGTGGATTGATAATTGATGATTGATGATCGATTATTGATCATTGATGATATCTTATCGATAATTCATGGTTGTGGCTTGATAATTGATGATTGAAGATTTATGATTTATGATTGATGATTGATGATTGATGATTGAAGATTGATGAGTGATGATTGATGATTGATGATTGATGACTGATGATAGATGATTGATGATTGATGATTGCTGATTGATGATTGATGATTGATGAATGATGATTGATGATTGATGATTGATGATTGATGATTTATGATTGATGATTGATGATTGATGATTGATGATTGATGATTGATGATTGATGATTGATGATTGATGATTAATGATTGATGATTGATGTTTGATGACTGATGATTGATGATTGATGATTGCTGATTGATGATTGATGACCGATGATTGATGATTGATGGTATCTAATTGATGATTCGTGGTTGTGGATTGATAATTGATGATTGACGATCGATTATTGATCATTGATAATATCTTATCGATAATTCATGGTTGTGGCTTGATAATTGATGATTGAAGATTTATGATTTATGATTGATGATTGATGATTGATGATTGAAGATTGATGAGTGATGATTGATGATTAATGATTGACAATTGATGATTGATGATTGATGATTGATGATTGATGATTAATGATTGATGATTGATGTTTGATGACTGATGATTTATGATTGATGATTGCTGATTGATGATTGATGACCGATGATTGATGATTGATGGTATCTAATTGATGATTCGTGGTTGTGGATTGATAATTGATGATTGATGATCGATTATTGATCATTGATGATATCTTATCGATAATTCATGGTTGTGGCTTGATAATTGATGATTGAAGATTTATGATTTATGATTGATGATTGGTGATTGATGATTGATGATTGATGACTGATGATAGATGATTGATGATTGATGATTAATGATTGATGATTGATGATTGATGATTGATGATTGATGATTGACGATTGATGATTGATGATTGATGATCGATGATTGATGATTAATGATTGATGATTGATGATTGATGATTAATGATTGATGATTGATGATTGATGATTGATGATTGATGATTGATGTTTGGTGATTGATGATTGAAGTTTGATGATTGATCATTGATGATTGATGAGTGATGAGTGATGATTGATGATTTATGATTGATGACTAATGATTGATGATTGATGATTGGTGATTGCAAATTGATAATCGATGATTTATGACTGATGATTGATGATTGATAATTGCTGACTGATGGTTGTTTATTGATGGTTGAAGTATGATTATTGATGATTGATGATTTATGATTGAAGATTGATGATTGATGATTGATGATTGATGATTGATGATTGATGATTGATAATTGATGATTGATAATTGATGATTGATGATTGATGATTGATGATTAATGATTGATGATTGATGTTTGATGACTGATGATTGATGATTGATGATTGCTGATTGATGATTGATGACCGATGATTGATGATTGATGGTATCTAATTGATGATTCGTGGTTGTGGATTGATAATTGATGATTGATGATCGATTATTGATCATTGATGATATCTTATCGATAATTCATGGTTGTGGCTTGATAATTGATGATTGAAGATTTATGATTTATGATTGATGATTGGTGATTGATGATTGATGATTGATGACTGATGATAGATGATTGATGATTGATGATTAATGATTGATGATTGATGATTGATGATTGATGATTGATGTTTGATTATTGATGATTGATGATTGATGATTGATGATTGATGATTGATGATTGATGATTGATGATTGATGATTGATGATTGATGATTGATGATTGATGATTGATGATCGATGATTGATGATTAATGATTGATGATTGATGATTGATGATTGATGATTGATGATTGATGATTGATGATTGATGATTGATGATTGATGATTGATGATTGATGATTGATTATTGATGATTGATGATTGATGATTGATGATTGATGATTGATGATTGATGATTGATGATTGATGATTAATGATTGATGATTGATGATTGATGATTGATGATTAATGATTGATGATTGATGATTGATGATTGATGATTGATGTTTGGTGATTGATGATTGAAGTTTGATGATTGATCATTGATGATTGATGAGTGATGAGTGATGATTGATGATTTATGATTGATGATTAATGATTGATGATTGATGATTGATGCTTGATGATTGATGATTGATGATTGCAAATTGATAATTGATGATTTATGACTGATGACTGATGATTGATAATTGCTGACTGATGGTTGTTTATTGATGGTTGAAGATCGATTATTGATGATTGATGGTTGAAGATTGATGATTGATGATTGATGATTGATGATTGATGATTGATGATTGATTTTTGATGATTGATGATTTATGATTGATGATTGATGATTGATGATTGAAGATTGATGAGTGATGATTGATGATTAATGATTGACAATTGATGATTGATGATTGATGATTGATGATTGATGATTAATGATTGATGATTGATGTTTGATGACTGATGATTTATGATTGATGATTGCTGATTGATGATTGATGACCGATGATTGATGATTGATGGTATCTAATTGATGATTCGTGGTTGTGGATTGATAATTGATGATTGATGATCGATTATTGATCATTGATGATATCTTATCGATAATTCATGGTTGTGGCTTGATAATTGATGATTGAAGATTTATGATTTATGATTGATGATTGGTGATTGATGATTGATGATTGATGACTGATGATAGATGATTGATGATTGATGATTAATGATTGATGATTGATGATTGATGATTGATGATTGATGATTGATGATTGATGATTGATGATTGATGATCGATGATTGATGATTAATGATTGATGATTGATGATTGATGATTAATGATTGATGATTGATGATTGATGATTGATGATTGATGATTGATGTTTGGTGATTGATGATTGAAGTTTGATGATTGATCATTGATGATTGATGAGTGATGAGTGATGATTGATGATTTATGATTGATGATTAATGATTGATGATTGATGATTGGTGATTGCAAATTGATAATTGATGATTTATGACTGATGATTGATGATTGATAATTGCTGACTGATGGTTGTTTATTGATGGTTGAAGTATGATTATTGATGATTGATGATTAATGATTGAAGATTGATGATTGATGATTGATGATTGATGATTGATGATTGATGATTGATAATTGATGATTGATAATTGATGATTGATGATTGATGATAGATGATTGATGATTAATGATTGATGATTGATGTTTGATGACTGATGATTGATGATTGATGATTGCTGATTGATGATTGATGACCGATGATTGATGATTGATGGTATCTAATTGATGATTCGTGGTTGTGGATTGATAATTGATGATTGATGATCGATTATTGATCATTGATGATATCTTATCGATAATTCATGGTTGTGGCTTGATAATTGATGATTGAAGATTTATGATTTATGATTGATGATTGGTGATTGATGATTGATGATTGATGACTGATGATAGATGATTGATGATTGATGATTAATGATTGATGATTGATGATTGATGATTGATGATTGATGTTTGATTATTGATGATTGATGATTGATGATTGATGATTGATGATTGATGATTGATGATTGATGATTGATGATTGATGATTGATGATTGATGATCGATGATTGATGATTAATGATTGATGATTGATGATTGATGATTGATGATTGATGATTGATGATTGATGATTGATGATTGATGATTGATGATTGATGATTGATGATTGATGATTGATTATTGATGATTGATGATTGATGATTGATGATTGATGATTGATGATTGATGATTGATGATTGATGATTAATGATTGATGATTGATGATTGATGATTGATGATTAATGATTGATGATTGATGATTGATGATTGATGATTGATGTTTGGTGATTGATGATTGATGATTGATGATTGATGATTGATGATTGATGATTGATGATTGATGATTGATGATTAATGATTGATGATTGATGATTGATGATTGATGATTGATGATTGATGCTTGATGATTGATGATTGATGATTGCAAATTGATAATTGATGATTTATGACTGATGACTGATGATTGATAATTGCTGACTGATGGTTGTTTATTGATGGTTGAAGATCGATTATTGATGATTGATGGTTGAAGATTGATGATTGATGATTGATGATCGATGATTGATGATTGATGATTGATGATTGATGATTGATGATTGATGATTGATGATTGATGATTGATGATTGATGATTGCTGATTGATGATTGATGACCGATGATTGATGATTGATGGTATCTAATTGATGATTCGTCGTTGTGGATTGATAATTGATGATTGATGATCGATTATTGATCATTGATGATATCTTATCCATAATTCATGGTTGTGGCTTGATAATTGATGATTAATGATTGATGATTGATGATTGATGATTGAGGATTGATGATCGCTCATTGATCATTGATGATTGATGATTGATGAGTGATGAGTGATGATTGATGATTTATGATTGATGATTGGTAATTGATGATTGATGATTGATGATTGATGATTGATGATTGATGATTGATGATTGATGAATGATGATTGATGATTGATGATTGATGATTGATGATTGATGATTGATGATTGATGATTGATGATTGATGATTGATGATTGATGATTGATGATTGATGATTGATGATTGATGATTGATGATTGATGATTGATGATTGATGATTGATGATTGATGATTGATGATTGATGATTGATGATTGATGATTGATGAGTGTTGATTGATGATCGATGATTGCTGATTGATGATTGATCAATCATTGATCAATGATGATATCTAATTGATGATTAATGGTTGTGCATTGATAATTGATGATTGATGATTGATGATTGATGATTGATGATTGATGATTGATGATTGATGATTGATGATCGATGATTGATGAGTGATGATTGATGATTTATGACTGATGATTGATGATTGATAATTGCTTACCGATGGTTGTTTATTGATGGTTGAAGATTGATTATTGATGATTGATGATTGATGATTGATGATTGATGGTTGAAGATTGATGATTGATGATTGATGATTGATGATTGCTGATTGATGATTGATAATTGATGATTGATGATTGATGATTGATGATTGATGATTGATGATTGATGATTGATGATTGATGATTGATGATTGATGATTGATGATTGATGATCGATGATTGATGATTGATGGTATCTAATTGATGATTCGTGGTTGTGGATTGATAATTGATGATTGATAATTGATGATTGCTGATTGATGATTGATGATCGATTATTGATCAATGATGTTTTTTTCTCGATAATTCATGGTTATGGCTTGATAATTGATGATTGATGATTGAAGATTGATTATTTATGATTTATGATTGATGATTGATGATCGATGATTGATGAGTGATGATTGATGATTGATGATTGATGATTGATGATTGATGATTGATGATTGATGATTGATGATTGATGATTGATGATTGATGATTGATGATTGATGATTGATGATTGATGATTGATGATTGATGATTGATGATTGATGATTGATGATTGATGATTGATGATTGATGATTGATGATTGATGATTGATGATTGATGATTGATGAGTGCTGATTGATGATTGATGATTGCTGATTGATTATTGATCAATCATTGATCAATGATGATATCTAATTGATGATTAATGGTTGTGCATTGATAATTGATGATTGATGATTGATGATTGATGATTGATGATTGATGATTGATGATTGATGATCGATGATTGATGAGTGATGATTGATGATTTATGACTGATGATTTATGGTTGGTAATTGCTGACCGATGGTTTTTTATTAATGGTTGAAGATTGATTATTGATGATTGATGATTGATGATTGATGGTTGAAGATTGATGATTGATGATTGATGATTGATGATTGATGATTGATGATTGATGATTGATGAGTGATGAATGATGATTGATAATTGATGATTGATGATTGATGATTGATGATTGATGATTGATGATTAATGATTAATGATTGATGATTGATGATTGATGTTTGATGATTGATGGATGATGATTGATGATTGATGATTGATGATTGATGATTGATGATTGATGATTGATGATTGATGATTGATGATTGATGATTGATGATTGATGATTGATGATTGATGATTGATGATTGATGATTGATGATTGATGATTGTTGACTGATGGTTGATGATTGACGATTGATAATTGCAAATTGATAATTGATGATTTATGACTGATGATTGATAAATACTGACTGATGATTGTTTATTGATGGTTGAAGATTGATGATTGATGATTGATGATTGATGGTTGAAGATTGATGATTGATGATTGATGATTGATGATTGATGATCGATGATTGATGATTGATGATTGATGATTGATGATTGATGATTGATGATTGATGATTGATGATTGATGATTGATGATTGATGATTGATGATTGATGATTGCTGATTGATGATTGATGATTGATGATCGATGATTGATGATTGATGATTGATGATTGCAAAATGATGATTCATGATTGGTGACTGATGATTGATGATTGATGGTTGAAGATTGACGATTGATGATTGATGTTTGATGATTGATGATTGATTATTGATTATTGATGATTGATGATTGATCATTGATGATTGATGATTGATGAATGATGATTGATGATTGATGATAGATGATTGATGATTGATGATTGATGATTGATGATTGATGATTGATGATTGATGATTGATGATTGATGATTGATGATTGATGATTGATGATTGATGATTGATGATTGATGATTGATAATTGATGATTGATGATTGATGATTGATGATTGATGATTGATGATTGATGATTGATGATTGATGATTGATGATTGATGATTGATGATTGATGATCGATGATTGATGATTGATGGTATCTAATTGATGATTCGTGGTTGTGGATTGATAATTGATGATTGATAATTGATGATTGCTGATTGATGATTGATGATCGATTATTGATCAATGATGTTTTTTTCTCGATAATTCATGGTTATGGCTTGATAATTGATGATTGATGATTGAAGATTGATTATTTATGATTTATGATTGATGATTGATGATCGATGATTGATGAGTGATGATTGATGATTGATGATTGATGATTGATGATTGATGATTGATGATTGATGATTAATGATTGATGATTGATGATTGATGATTGATGATTGATGATTGATGATTGATGATTGATGATTGATGATTGATGATTGATGATTGATGATTGATGATTGATGATTGATGATTGATGATTGATGATTGATGATTGATGATTGATGATTGATGAGTGCTGATTGATGATTGATGATTGCTGATTGATTATTGATCAATCATTGATCAATGATGATATCTAATTGATGATTAATGGTTGTGCATTGATAATTGATGATTGATGATTGATGATTGATGATTGATGATTGATGATTGATGATTGATGATTGATGATCGATGATCGATGATTGATGAGTGATGATTGATGATTTATGACTGATGATTTATGATTGGTAATTGCTGACCGATGGTTTTTTATTGATGGTTGAAGATTGATTATTGATGATTGATGATTGATGATTGATGGTTGAAGATTGATGATTGATGATTGATGATTGATGATTGATGATTGATGATTGATGAGTGATGAATGATGATTGATAATTGATGATTGATGATTGATGATTGATGATTGATGATTGATGATTGATGATTAATGATTAATGATTGATGATTGATGATTGATGTTTGATGATTGATGGATGATGATTGATGATTGATGATTGATGATTGATGATTGATGATTGATGATTGATGATTGATGATTGATGATTGATGATTGATGATTGTTGACTGATGGTTGATGATTGATGATTGATAATTGCAAATTGATAATTGATGATTTATGACTGATGATTGATAATTGCTGACTGATGATCGTTTATTGATGGTTGAAGATTGATGATTGATGATTGATGATTGATGATCGATGATTGATGATTGATGATTGATGATTGATGATTGATGATTGATGATTGATGATTGATGATTGATGATTGATGATTGATGATTGATGATTGATGATTGATGATTGATGATTGATGATTGCTGATTGATGATTGATGATCGATGATTGATGATTGATGATTGATGATTGCAAAATGATGATTCATGATTGGTGACTGATGATTGATGATTGATGATTGATGGTTGAAGATTGACGATTGATGATTGATGTTTGATGATTGATGATTGATTATTGATTATTGATGATTGATGATTGATCATTGATGATTGATGATTGATGAATGATGATTGATGATTGATGATAGATGATTGATGATTGATGATTGATGATTGATGATTGATGATTGATGATTGATGATTGATGATTGATGATTGATGATTGATGATTGATGATTGATGATTGATGATTGATGATTGATGATTGATGATTGATGATTGATGATTGATGATTGATGATTGATGATTGATGATTGATGATTGATGATTGATGATTGATGATTGATGATAGATGATTGATGATTGATGATTGATGATTGATGATTGATGATTGATGATTGATGATTGATGATTGATGATTGGTGATTGATGGTTGATGATTGATGATTGATGATTGCAAATTGATGATTGATGATTGGTGACTGATGATTGATGATTGATGATTGCTGATTGATGATTGATGATTGATGGTTGAAGATTGATGATTGATGATTGATGATTGATGATTGATGATTGATGATTGATGATTGATGATTGATGATTGATGATTGATGACTGAAGATTGATGATTGAAGATTGATTAGTGATGATTTGTGCTTGATGATGGATGATTGATGATTGATTATTGATGATTGATGATTGATGACTGATGATTGATGATTGATGATTGATAATTGATGATTGATAATTGCTGACTGATGATTGTTTATTGATGATTGATGATTGATGATCGATGATTGATGATTGATGATTGATGATTGATGATTGATAATTGCTGACTGATGATTGTTTATTGATGGTTGAAGATTGATGATTGATGATTGATGATTGATGTTTGATGATTGATGGATGATGATTGATGATTGATGATTGATGATTGATGATTTATGATTGATGATTGATGATTGATGATTGATGATTGATGATTGATGATTGATGATTGATGATTGATGATTGATGATTGATGATTGATGATTGATGATTGATGATTGATGATTGATGATTGTTGACTGATGGTTGATGATTGATGATTGATAATTGCAAATTGATAATTGATGATTTATGACTGATGATTGATAATTGCTGACTGATGATTGTTTATTGATGGTTGAAGATTGTTGATTGATGATTGATGATTGATGGTTGAAGATTGATGATTGATGATTGATGATTGATGATTGATGATTGATGATTGATGATTGATGATTGATTATTGATGATTGATGATTGATGATTGATGATTGATGATTGATGATTGATGATTGGTGATTGATGGTTGATGATTGATGATTGATGATTGCAAATTGATGATTGATGATTGGTGACTGATGATTGATGATTGATTATTGATGATTGATAATTGATAATTGATAATTGATTATTGATGATTGATGATTGATGATTTATGATTGATGATTGATGATTGATGATTGATGATTGATGATTGATGATTGCTGATTGATGATTGATGATTGATGGTTGAAGATTGATGATTCATGATTGATGATTGATGATTGATGATTGATGATTGATGATTGATGATTGATGATTGATGACTGAAGATTGATGATTGATGATTGAAGATTGATTAGTGATGATTGGTGCTTGATGATGGATGATTGATGACTGATGATTGATTATTGATGAGTGATGAGTGATGATTGGTGCTTGATGATGGATGATTGATGATTGATTATTGATGATTGATGACTGATGATTGATGATTGATGATTGATAATTGATGATTGATGATTGATGATAGATGATTGATGATTGATGATTGATGAGTGATGATTGATGATTGATGATTGATGATTGATGATTGATGATTGATGATTGATGATTGATGATTGATGATTGATGATTGATGATTGATGATTGATGATTGATGATTGATGATTGATGATTGATGATTGATTATTGATGATTGATGATTGATGATTGATGATTGATGATTGATGATTGATGATTGATGATTGGTGATTGATGGTTGATGATTGATGATTGATGATTGCAAATTGATGATTGATGATTGGTGACTGATGATTGATGATTGATTATTGATGATTGATAATTGATAATTGATAATTGATTATTGATGATTGATGATTGATGGTTGATGATTGATGATTGATGATTCATGATTCATGATAGATGATTGATTAGTGATGATTGGTGCTTGATGATTGATGATTGATGACTGATGATTGATTATTGATGAGTGATGAGTGATGATTGGTGCTTGATGATGGATGATTGATGATTGATGATTGATTATTGATGACTGATGACTGATGATTGATGATTGATGATTGATAATTAATGATTGATGATTGATGATTGATGATTGATGATTGATGATTGATGATTGATGATTGCAAAATGATGATTGATGATTGATGATTGATAATTGATAATTGATGATTGATGATTGATGATTGATGATTGATGATTGATGATTGATGGTTGATAATTGATGATTGGTGATTGATGGTTGATGATTGATGATTGATGATTGCAAATTGATGATTGATGATTGGTGACTGATGATTGATGATTGATGATTGCTGATTGATGATTGATGATTGATGGTTGAAGATTGATGATTCATGATTGATGATTGATGATTGATGATTGATGATTGATGATTGATGATTGATGATTGATGATTGATGATTGATGATTGATGATTGATGATTGATGATTGATGATTGATGATTGATGATTGATGATTGATGACTGAAGATTGATGATTGATGATTGAAGATTGATTAGTGATGATTGGTGCTTGATGATGGATGATTGATGACTGCTGATTGATTATTGATGAGTAATGAGTGATGATTGGTGCTTGATGATGGATGATTGATGATTGATTATTGATGATTGATGACTGATGATTGATGATTGATGATTGATAATTGATGATTGATGATTGATGATAGATGATTGATGATTGATGATTGATGAGTGATGATTGATGATTGATGATTGATGATTGATGATTGATGATTGATGATTGATGATTGATGATTGATGATTGATGATTGATGGTTGATGATTGATTATTGATGATTGATGATTGATGATTGATGATTGATGATTGATGATTGGTGATTGATGGTTGATGATTGATGATTGATGATTGCAAATTGATGATTGATGATTGGTGACTGATGATTGATGATTGATTATTGATGATTGATAATTGATAATTGATTATTGATGATTGATGATTGATGGTTGATGGTTGATGATTGATGATTGATGATTGATGATTCATGATAGATGATTGATTAGTGATGATTGGTGCTTGATGATTGATGATTGATGACTGATGATTGATTATTGATGAGTGATGATTGGTGCTTGATGATGGATGATTGATGATTGATGATTGATTATTGATGATTGATGACTGATGATTGATGATTGATGATTGATAATTAATGATTGATGATTGATGATTGATGATTAATGATTGATGATTGATAATTGATGATTGATGGTTATTGATTGATGATTGATGATTGCAAGTTGATGATAAATGATTGATGGTTGCTGATTGATGATTGATGATTGATTACTGATGATTTATGATTGATGATTGATGATTGATGATTGATGATTGCTGATTGATGATTGATGATTGATGATTGCAAAATGATGATTGATGATTGGTGACTGATGATTGATGATTGATGATTGATGATTGATGATCCATGATTGCTGATCTATGATTGATGATTGATGATTGCTGTCTGATGATTGATGATTGATGATTGGAGATTGATGACTGAAGGATGATGATTGATGATTGATGATAGATGATTGATGATTGAAGATTGATGATTGATGATTGATGATTGATGATTGATGATTGATGATTGATGATTGATGATTGATGATTGATGATTGATGATTGATGATCCATGATTGATGATTGATAATTGCTGTCTGATGATTAATGATTGATGATTGATGATTGATGATTGTTGATTGATGATTGATGATTGATGATTGATGATTTATGATTGATGATTGATGATTGATGATTGATGATTGATGATTGATGATTGATGATTTATGATTGATGATTGATTATTGATGGGTGATGATTAATCATTGATTGATGGTTGATGATTGGTGATTGCAAGTTGATGTTTAATGATTGATGATTGATGATTGATGATTGATGATTGATGACTGAAGGATGATGATTGATGATTGATGATAGATGATTGATGAGTGATGATTGATGATTGATGATTAATGATTGATGATTGATGATTGTTGATTGATGATTGATGATTGATGATTGATGATTGATGATTGATGATTGATTATTGATGGATGATGATTAGTCATTGATGATTGACGATTTATGATGAATGATTGATGATTGATGATTGATCATTGATCATTGATGATTGATGATTGATGATTGATGATTGATGATTGATGATTGATGATTGATGATTGATGATTGATGATTGATGATTGATGATTGATGATTGATGATTGATGATTGATGATTGATGATTGATGATTGATGATTGATGATTGACGATTGATGATTGATTATTGATGATTGATGACTGATTATTGATGATTGATGGTTAATAATTGATGATTGATGATTGATTATTGATGATATATGATTGATGATTGATGATTGGTGATTGATGATTGATGATTGATGATTGATGATTGATGATTGATGATTGATGATTGATGATTAATGATTGATGATTGATGATTGATGATTGAGGATTGATGATTGATGATTGATGATTGATGATTGATGATTGATGATTGATGATTGATGATTGATGCTTGATGATTGATGATTGATGATTGATGATTGATGATTGATGATTGATGATTGATGATTGATGATTGATGATTGATGGTTGATGATTGATGATTGATGATTGATGATTGATGATTGTTGATTGATGATTGATGATTGATGATTGATGATTGATGATTGATGATTGATGATTGATGATTGATGATTGATGATTGATGATTGATGATTGATGATTGATGATTGATGATTGATGATTGATGATTGATGATTGATGATTGATGATTGATGATTGATGATTGATGATTGATGATTGATGATTGATGATTGATGATTGAGGATTGAATATTGATGAATGATGATTGATGATTGATGATTGATGATTGATGATTGATGATTGATGATTGATGATTGATGATTGATGATTGATGATTTATGGTTGATGATTGATGATTGATGCTTGAAAATATAATTGATGATTGATGATTGATGATTGATGGTTGATGATTGCTGATTGCTGATTGCTGATCGATCATTGATCATTGATGATATCGAATTCATGTTTCATGGTTGCGGATTGATTGTTGATGATTGATAATTGATGATTGATTATTGATGGTTGATGATTGATGAGAAATGATTGATGATTAATGGTTAATGATTAATGATTGATGATTGATGATTGATGATTGATGATTGATTATTGATGATTGATGATTGATGATTGATGATTGATGATTGATGATTGATGATTGTTGATTGATGTTTGATGATTGATGCTTGATGATTAATGATTGATGATTGATGATTGATGATTGATGATTGATGATTGATGTTCGAGGATTGATGATTGATGATTGATAATTGATGATTGATGATTGATGATTGATGATTGATGATTGATGATTGATGATTGATGATTGATGATTGATGATTGATGATTGATGATTGATGATTGATGATTGATGATTGATGGTTGATGATTGATGATTGATGCTTGCAAATTGATGATTGATGATTGATGATTGATGATTGATGATTGATGATTGATGATTGATGGTTGATGATTGCTGATTGCTGATTGATGATCGATCATTGATCATTGATGATATCTAATTGATGATTCATGGTTATGGAGTGATAGTTGATGATTGGTAATTGATTGATTGATTATTGATGGTTGATGATTGATGAAAAATGAGTGATGATTAATGATTGATGATTGATGATTGATGATTGATGATTGATGGTTGATTATTGATGATTGGTGACTAATGATTGATAATTGATATTTGCTGATTGATGACTGATGGTTGAAGATTGATGATTGATGACTGATCATTGATGATTGCTGATTAATGATTTATGATTGATGATTGCTGATTGATTATAGATGAGTGATGATTGGTGATTGGTGATTGATGATAGATGGTTGATGGTTGATGGATTGATGATTGCTGATTAATGATTGATGATTGATGATTGATGATTGACGATTGATGAGTGACGATTGATGATTGATGATTGATGATTGATGATTGATGATTGATGGTTGAAGGTTGATGATTACAAATTGATGATTGATGATTCACAATTGATGATTGATAAATGATGGTTTATGATTGACGATTGATGGTTGATGATTTGGGATTGATGATTGATGATTGATGATTGGTGATTGATGATTGATGATTGATGATTGATGATTGATGATTGATGATTGATGATTGATGCTTGATGATTGATGATTGATGATTGATGATTGATGATTGATGATTAATGGTTGATGATTGATGATTGATGATTGATGGTTGATGATTGATGATTGATGCTTGCAAATTGATGATTGATGATTGATGATTGATGGTTGATGATTGCTGATTGCTGATTGATGATCGATCATTGATCATTGATGATATCTTATTGATGATTCATGGTTGTGGATTGATATTTGATGATTGATGATTGATAATTGATGATTGATTATAAATGGTTGATGATTGATGAGAAATGATTGATGATTAATGATTAATGATTGATGATTGATGATTGATGACTGATGATTGATGATTGATGATTGATGATTGATGATTGATGATTGATGATTGATGATTGATGATTGATGATTGATGATTGATGATTGATGATTGATGATTGATGATTGATGCTTGATGATTGATGATTGATGATTGATGATTGATGATTAATGGTTGATGATTGATGATTGATGATTGATGGTTGATGATTGATGATTGATGCTTGCAAATTGATGATTCATGATTGATGATTGATGGTTGATGATTGCTGATTGCTGATTGATGATCGATCATTGATCATTGATGATATCTTATTGATGATTCATGGTTGTGGATTGATATTTGATGATTGATGATTGATAATTGATGATTGATTATAAATGGTTGATGATTGATGAGAAATGATTGATGATTAATGATTAATGATTGATGATTGATGATTGTTGATTGATGATTGATGATTGATGATTGATGATTGATGATTGATGATTGATGATTGATGATTGATGATTGATGATTGATGATTGATGATTGATGATTGATGATTTATGATTGATGATTGATTATTGATGGATGATGATTAATCATTGATTGATGGTTGATGATTGGTGATTGCAAGTTGATGTTTAATGATTGATGATTGATGATTGATGATTGATGATTGATGACTGAAGGATGATGATTGATGATTGATGATAGATGATTGATGAGTGATGATTGATGATTGATGTTTAATGATTGATGATTGTTGATTGATGATTGATGATTGATAATCGATGTTTTATGATTGATGATTGATTATTGATGGATGATGATTAGTCATTGATGATTGACGATTTATGATGAATGATTGATGATTGATGATTGATCATTGATCATTGATGATTGATGATTGATGATTGATGATTGATGATTGATGATTGATGATTGATGATTGATGTTTGATGATTGATGATTGATGATTGATGATTGATGATTGATGATTGATGATTGATGATTGATGATTGATGATTGATGATTGACGATTGATGATTGATTATTGATGATTGGTGACTGATTATTGATGATTGATGGTTAATAATTGATGATTGATGATTGATTATTGGTGATATATGATTGATGATTGATGATTGATGATTGGTGATTGATGATTGATGATTGATGATTGATGATTGATGATTGATGATTGATGATTGATGATTGATGATTAATGATTGATGATTGATGATTGATGATTGAGGATTGATGATTGATGATTGATGATTGATGATTGATGATTGATGATTGATGATTGATGATTGATGATTGATGCTTGATGATTGATGATTGATGATTGATGATTGATGATTGATGATTGATGATTGATGATTGATGATTGATGATTGATGGTTGATGATTGATGATTGATGATTGATGATTGATGATTGATGATTGATGATTGATGATTGATGATTGATGATTGATGATTGATGATTGATGATTGATGATTGATGATTGATGATTGATGATTGATGATTGATGATTGATGATTGATGATTGATGATTGATGATTGATGATTGATGATTGATGATTGATGATTGATGATTGATGATTGATGATTGATGATTGATGATTGATGATTGATGATTGATGATTGATGATTGATGATTGATGATTGATGATTGATGATTGAGGATTGAATATTGATGAATGATGATTGATGATTGATGATTGATGATTGATGATTGATGATTGATGATTGATGATTTATGGTTGATGATTGATGATTGATGCTTGAAAATATAATTGATGATTGATGATTGATGATTGATGGTTGATGATTGCTGATTGCTGATTGCTGATCGATCATTGATCATTGATGATATCGAATTCATGATTCATGGTTGTGGATTGATTGTTGATGATTGATAATTGATGATTGATTATTGATGGTTGATGATTGATGAGAAATGATTGATGATTAATGGTTAATGATTAATGATTGATGATTGATGATTGATGATTGATGATTGATAATTGATGATTGATGATTGATGATTGATGATTGATGATTGATGATTGATGATTGATGATTGATGATTGTTGATTGATGTTTGATGATTGATGATTGATGATTAATGATTGATGATTGATGATTGATGATTGATGATTGATGATTGATGTTCGAGGATTGATGATTGATGATTGATAATTGATGATTGATGATTGATGATTGATGATTGATGATTGATGATTGATGATTGATGATTGATGATTGATGATTGATGATTGATGATTGATGATTGATGATTGATGATTGATGATTGATGGTTGATGATTGATGATTGATGCTTGTAAATTGATGATTGATGATTGATGATTGATGATTGATGATTGATGATTGATGATTGATGATTGATGGTTGATGATTGCTGATTGCTGATTGATGATCGATCATTGATGATTGATGATATCTAATTGATGATTCATGGTTGTGGATTGATAGTTGATGATTGGTAATTGATTGATTGATTATTGATGGTTGATGATTGATGAAAAATGAGTGATGATTAATGATTGATGATTGATGATTGATGATTGATGGTTGATTATTGATGATTGGTGACTAATGATTGATAATTGATATTTGCTGATTGATGACTGATGGTTGAAGATTGATGATTGATGACTGATCATTGATGATTGCTGATTAATGATTTATGATTGATGATTGCTGATTGATGATAGATGAGTGATGATTGGTGATTGGTGATTGATGATAGATGGTTGATGGTTGATGGATTGATGATTGCTGATTAATGATTGATGATTGATGATTGATGATTGACGATTGATGAGTGACGATTGATGATTGATGATTGATGATTGATGATTGATGAATGATGGTTGAAGGTTGATGATTACAAATTGATGATTGATGATTCACAATTGATGATTGATAAATGATGGTTTATGATTGACGATTGATGGTTGATGATTTGGGATTGATGATTGATGATTGATGATTGGTGATTGATGATTGATGATTGATGATTGATGATTGATGATTGATGATTGATGATTGATGATTGATGCTTGATGCTTGATGATTGATGATTGATGATTGATGATTGATGATTAATGGTTGATGATTGATGATTGATGATTGATGATTGATGGTTGATGATTGATGATTGATGCTTGCAAATTGATGATTGATGATTGATGATTGATGGTTGATGATTGCTGATTGCTGATTGATGATCGATCATTGATCATTGTTGATATCTTATTGATGATTCATGGTTGTGGATTGATATTTGATGATTGATGATTGATAATTGATGATTGATTATAAATGGTTGATGATTGATGAGAAATGATTGATGATTAATGATTAATGATTGATGATTGATGATTGATGATTGATGACTGTTGATTGATGGTTGATTATTGATGATTGATGATTGGTGACTAATGATTGATAATTGATATTTGCTGATTTATGACTGATGGTTGAAGATTGATGATTGATGAGTGATGATTGATGATTGATGATTGATGACTGATGATTGATGATTGATGATTGATGATTGATGTTTGAGGTTTGATGATTGATGATTGATGATTGATGATTGATGATTGATGATTGATGGTTGATTATTGATGATTGATGATTGGTGACTAATGATTGATAATTGATATTTGCTGATTGATGACTGATGGCTGAAAATTGAAGATTCTTGATTGATGATTGATGATTGCTGATTAATGATTTGCGATTGATGATTGATGATTGAAGTTTGTTGATTGATGATTGATGACTGATGATTGATGATTGATGATTGATGATTGATGATTGATGATTGATGATTGATGATTGATGATTGATGATTGATGATTGATGATTGATGATTGATGATTGATGATTGATGATTGATGATTGATGATTGATGATTGACGATTGATGTTTGATGATTGATGATTGATGATTGATAATTCATCATTGATGATTGATGATTGATAATTGATGAGTGATGAGTGATGATAAAAGATTGACTGTTGATTATTGATCATTGCAGATTGATGATTCATAATTGCAAATTGATGATTGATGATTGATGATTGACGATTGATGAGTGACGATTGATGATTGATGATTGATGATTGATGAATGATGATCGATGATTGATGATTGATGATTGATGATTGATGATTGGTGATTGGTGATTGATGATATATGGTTGATGGTTGATGAATGAGGATTGATGATTGATGATTGGTGGTTGATGATTGATAATTGATGATTGATGATTGATGATTGACGATTGATGAATGATGATTGATGATTGAAGATAAATGGATGATGATTGATAATAGACAATTGGTGATTGATGATTGATGATTGATTATTGATGGTTGATGATTGAAGATTAAGGATTGATGATTGATGATTGATGATTGATGATTGATGATTGATGATTGATGATTGATGATTGATGATAGATGATTGATGATTGATGATTGATGATTGATGATTGATGATTGATGATTGGTGATTGGTGATTGATGATATATGGTTGATGGTTGATGAATGAGGATTGATGATTGATGATTGGTGGTTGATGATTGATGATTGATGATTGATGATTGATGATTGATGATTGATGATTGATGATTGATGATTGATGATTGATGATTGATGATTGATGATTCATGATTCATGATTGATGATTGATGATTGATGATTGCTGATTGATGATACATGATTGATTATTGATGATTGATGGTTCATGATTGATGATTAATGATTGATGATTGATGATTGATGATTGATGATTGATGATTGATGATTGATGATTGATGATTGATGATTGATGATTGATGATTGATGATTGATGATTGATAATTGATGATTGATGATTGATGATTGATGATTGATGATTGATGATTGATGATTCATGATTGATGATTGATGATTGATGATTGATTATTGATGATTGATTATTGATGATTATGATTGATAATTGATGATTGATGATTGATGATTGATGATTGATGATTGGTGATTGATGATTGATGATTGATAATTGGTGATTGATGATTGATGATTGATGAGTGATGATTGATGATTGATGATTGACGATTGATGATTGATGGTTGATGAATGAGGAGTGATGATTGATGATTGGTTGTTGATGATTGATAATTGATGATTGATGATTGATGATTGACGATTGATGATTGATGATTGATGATTGAAGATAAATGGATGATGATTGATAATAGACAATTGGTGATTGACGATTGATGATTGATGATTGATTATTGATGAGTGATGTGTGATGATTGATGATTTATGATTGATGATTGATGATCGATGATTGATGATTGATAATTGATGATTGATGATTGATGATTGACGATTGATGATTGATGATTGAAGATAAATGGATGATGATTGATAATAGACAATTGGTGATTGACGATTTATGATTGATTATTGATGGTTGATGATTGAAGATTGAGGGTTGATGATTGATGATTGATGATTGATGATTGATGATTGATGATTGATGATTGATGATTGATGATTGATGATTGATGATTGATGATTGATGATTGATGACTGATGATTGATGATTGATGATTGATGATTGATGATTGATGATTGATAATTGATGATTGATGATTGATGATTGATGATTGATGATTGATTATCGATGATCGATGATTGATGTTGATGACTGATGATTGATGATTGATGATTGATGATTGATGATTCATGATTGATGACTGATGATTGATGATTGATGATTGATGATTGATGATTGATTATTGATGATTGATGATTGATGATTGATGATTGATTATTGATGATTGATGATTGATGATTGATAAGTGATCATTAATGAGTGATGATTGATAATTGATGGTTGATGTTTGATGGTTGATGATTGATGACTGATGATAGATGATTGATAATTGATGATTGATGAATGATGATTTATGATGAATGATTGATGATTGATGATTGATTAGTGATGGGTGATTATTGAGAATTGATGATTTATGATTGATGATTGATGATTGATGAATGATGATTGATGATTGATGATTGATGATTGATGATTGATGATTGATGATATATGATTGATGATTGATGATTGATGATTGATGATTGATGATTGATTATTGATGAATGATGATTGATGATTGATGATTGATGATTGGTGATTGATGATTGATGATTGATGATTGATGATTGGTGATTGATGATATATGATTGATGATTGATGATTGATGATTGATGATTGATGATTGATGATTGATGATTGATGATTGATGATTGATGATTGATGATTGATGATTGATGATTGATGATTGATGATTGATGATTGGTGATTGATGATTGATGATTGATGATAGATAATTGCTGAGTGACGATTGATGATTGATTATTCATGATTGATGACTGATGATTGATGATTGATGATTGAGGATTGATGATTGACTCTTGACGATTGATGATTGATTATTGATGATTGATGAATGATGATTTATGATTGATGATTGATAATTGATGATTGATGATTGAGGATTGATGATCGATGACTGATTATTGATGATTGATGATAGCTGATTAATGATTGATGATCGATCATTGATCATTGATCATTCATGGTTTTGGATTGATAATTGATGATTGATGATTGATGATTGATAATTGATAATTGATTATTGATGATTCATGAACGATGATTGATGATTGATGATTGATGATTGATGATTGATGATTGATGATTGATTATTGATGATTGATGATTTATAATTGACGATTGATGATTGATGATTGATGATTGATGATTGATAATTGATGATTGATGATTGATAATTGATGATTGATGATTGATGATTGATGATTAATGATTGATGATTGATGATTGATGATTGATGATTGATGGTTGATTATTGATGATTGATGATTGATGATTGATGATTGCTGATTGATTATTGATGATTGATGATTGATGAATGATGATTGATGACTGATGTTTGATGATTGATGATTGATGATTGATGATTGATGATTGATGATTGATGATGAATGATTGATGATTGATGATTGATGATTGATGATTGATGATTGATGATTGATGATTGATGATTGATGATTGATGTTTGATGGTTGATGATTGATGCTTGCAAATTGATGATTGTTGATTGATGGTTGATGATTGCTAATTGCTGATTGATGATCGGTCATTGATCATTGACGATATCTAATTGATGATTCATGGTTGTGGATTGATAGTTGATGATTGATAATTAATGATTGATTATTGATGGTTGATGATTGATGAAAAATGAGTGATGATTAATGATTGATGATTGATGATTGATGATTGATGATTGATGATTGATGGTTGATTATTGATGATTGATGATTGGTGACTAATGATCGATAATTGATATTTGCTGATTGATGACTGATGGTTGAAGATTGATGATTGATGATTGATGATTGATGATTGATGATTGATGATTGATGATTGATTATCGATGATCGATGATTGATGTTGATGATTGATGATTGATGATTGATGATTGATGATTCATGATTGATGACTGATGATTGATGATTGATGATTGATGATTGATTATTGATGATTGATGATTGATGATTGATGATTGATGATTGATGATTGATGATTGATGATTGATGATTGATGATTGATGATTGATAAGTGATCATTAATGATTGATGATTGATAATTGATGGTTGATGTTTGATGGTTGATGATTGATGACTGATGATAGATGATTGATAATTGATGATTGATGAATGATGATTTATGATGAATGATTGATGATTGATGATTGATTAGTGATGGGTGATTATTGAGAATTGATGATTTATGATTGATGATTGATGATTGATGAATGATGATTGATGATTGATGATTGATGATTAATGATTGATGATTGATGATTTATGATTGATGATTGATGATTGATGATTGATGATTGATGATTGATGAATGATGATTGATGATTGATAATTGATGATTGGTGATTGATGATTGATGATTGATGATTGATGATTGGTGATTGATGATATATGATTGATGATTGATGATTGATGATTGATGATTGATGATTGATGATTGATGATTGATGATTGATGATTGATGATTGATGATTGATGATTGATGATTGATGATTGATGACTGATGATTGATGATTGATGATTGATGATTGGTGATTGATGATTGATGATTGATGATTGATGATAGATAATTGCTGAGTGACGATTGATGATTGATTATTCATGATTGATGACTGATGATTGATGATTGATGATTGATGATTGATGATTGACTCTTGACGATTGATGATTGATTATTGATGATTGATGAATGATGATTTATGATTGATGACTGATAATTGATGATTGATGATTGAGGATTGATGATCGATGACTGATTATTGATGATTGATGATAGCTGATTAATGATTGATGATCGATCATTGATCATTGATCATTCATGGTTTTGGATTGATAATTGATGATTGATGATTGATGATTGATAATTTATAATTGATTATTGATGATTCATGATTGATGATTGATGATTGATGATTGATGATTGATGATTGATTATTGATGATTGATGATTTATAATTGACGATTGATGAATGATGATTGATGATTGATGATTGATGATTGATGATTGATGATTGATGATTGATGATTGATGATTGATGGTTGATTATTGATGATTGATGATTGATGATTGATGATTGATGATTGCTGATTGATTATTGATGATTGATGATTGATGATTGATGATTGATGATTGATGATTGATGATTGATGATTTATGATTTATGATTGATGATTGATGATTGATGATTGATGACTGATGATTCATGATTGATGATTGATGATTGATGAATGATGACTGATGATTTATGATTGGTGATTGATAATTGATGATTGATGATTGATGATTGATGGTTGATGATTGATGATTGATGTTTGATGATTGATGATTGGTGATTGATGATTGATGATTGATGATTGATGATTGATGATTGATGATTGATGATTGATGATTGATGAACGATGATTGATGAACGATGATTGATGATTGATGATTGATGATTGTTGATTGATGATTGATGATTGATGATTGATGGTTGATGATTGATGATTGATGATTGATGATTGATGATTGATGATTGATGATTGATGATTGATGATTGATGATTGATGAATGATCATTGATGATTGATGATTGATGATTGATGATTGATGATTGATAATTGATGATTGATGATTGATGATTGATGATTGATGATTGATGATTGATGATTGATGATTGATGATTGATGATTGATGATTGATGATTGATGATTGATGATTGATGATTGATGATTGATGATTGATGATTGATGATTGATGATTGGTGATTGATGATTGATGATTGATGGTTGATAATTGGTGATTGATGATTGATGATTGATGATTTGTGATTAATGATTGATGATTGATGATTAATGATTGATGGTTGATGATTGAGGATTGATGATTGACTATTGATGATTGATGATTGATGATTGATGATTGATGATTGATGATTGATGATGGATGATTGATGATTGATGATTGATGATTGATGATTTATGATTGATGATTGATGATTGATGATTGATGATTGATGATTGATGATTGATGATTGATGATTGATGATTGATGATTGATGATTGATGATTGATGATTGATGATTGATGAATGATCATTGATGATTGATGATTGATGATTAATGATTGATAATTGATGATTGATGATTGATGATTGATGATTGATGATTGATGATTGATGATTGATGATTGATGATTGATGATTGATGATTGATGATTGATGATTGGTGATTGATGATTGATGATTAATGATTGATGGTTGATAATTGGTGATTGATGATTGATGATTGATGATTGATGATTGATGATTAATGATTCATGATTGCTGATTGATGATTGATGATTGATGATTGATGATTGATGATTGATGATTGATGATTGATGATTGATGATTGATGATTGATGATTGATGATTGATGATTGATGAATGATCATTGATGATTGATGATTGATGATTAATGATTGATAATTGATGATTGATGATTGATGATTGATGATTGATGATTGATGATTGATGATTGATGATTGATGATTGATGATTGATGATTGATGATTGATGATTGATGATTGATGATTGATGATTGGTGATTGATGATTGATGATTAATGATTGATGGTTGATAATTGGTGATTGATGATTGATGATTGATGATTGATGATTGATGATTAATGATTCATGATTGCTGACTGATGATTGATGATTGATGATTGATGATTGATGATTGATGATTGATGATTGATGATTGATGATTGATGATTGTTGATTGATGATTGCTGATTGATGATTTATGATTGATGATTGATGATTGATGATAGATGATTGATGATTGATGATTGATGATTGGTGATTGATGATTGATGATTGATGATTGATGATTGATGATTGATGATTGATGATTGATGATTGATGATTGATGATTGATGATTGATGATTGATGATTGATTATTGATGATAGATAATTGGTGAGTGATGATTGATGATTGATGATTCATGATTGATGACTGATGATTGATGATTGATGATTGATGATTGATGATTCATGATTCATGATTGATGATTGATGATTGATCATTAATGATTGATGATTGATGATTGATAATTGAAGGTTGATGATTGATGATTGATTATTGATAATTGAAGGTTGATGATTGATGATTGATGATTGATGATTGATGATTGATGATTGATGACTGATGATTGATGATTGATGATTGATGAATGATGATTGATGATTGATGATTGATGATTGATGATTGATGATTGATGATTGATGATTGATGATTGATGATTGATGATTGATGATTGATGATTGATGATTGATGATTGATGATTGATGGATGATGATTGATGATTGATGATTGACGATTGATGATAGATAATTGGTGAGTGACGATTGATGATTGATGTTTCATGATTGATGACTGATGATTGATTATTGATAATTGATGATTGATGATGGATAAGTGATCATTAATAATTGATTATTGATAATTGATGGTCGATGATTGATGATTGATGATTGATGATTGATGACTGATGATTGATGATTGATAATTGATGATTGATGATTGATGATTGATGATTTATGATTAATGATTGATGATTGATGATTGATGATTGATGGTTGATGATTGAGGATTGATGATTGATGATTGATGATTGATGATTGATGATTGATGATTGATGATTGATGATTGATGATTGACGATTGATGATTGATGATTGCTGATTGATGATTGATAATTTATGATTTATGATTGATGATTGATGATTGATGATTGATGATTGATGATTGATGATTGATGAATGATGATTGATGATTGATGATTGATGATTGGTGATTGATAATTGATGATTGATGATTGATGATTGATGATTGATGATTGATGTTTGATGATTGATGATTGATGATTGGTGATTGATGATTGATGATTGATGATTGATGATTGATAATTGGTGATTGATGATTGATGATTGATGATTGGTGATTGATTGATGATTGATGATTGATGATTGATGATTGATGATTGATGATTGATGATTGATGATTGATGATTGATGATTGATGATTGATGATTGATGATTGATGATTGATGATTGATGATTGATGATTGATGATTGATGATTGATGATTGATGATTGATGATTGATGATTGATGATTGATGATTGATGATTGATGATTGATGATTGATGATTGATGATTGTTGATTGATGATTGATGACTGATGATTGATGGTTGATGATTGATGATTGATGATTGATGATTGATGATTGATGATTGAAGATTGATGATTGATGACTGATGGTTGATAATTGATGATTGATGATTGATGATTGCTGATTGATGATTGATGATTGATGATTGATGATTGATGATTGATGATTGATGATTGATGATTGGTGATTGATGACTGATGATTGATGATTGATGATTGATGATTGATGATTGATGATTGATGATTCATGATTCATGATTGATGACTGATGATTGATGAACCATGATTGATGGTTGATGATTGATCATTAATGATTGATTATTGATGATTGATAATTGATGATTGATGATTGGTGATTGATGATTGATGATTGATGATTGATGATTGATGATTGATGATTGATGATTGATGATTGATGATTGATGATTGATGATTGATGATTGATGATTGATGATTGATGATTGATGAACGATGATTGATGAATGATGATTGATGATTGATGATTGATGATTGATGATTATGATTGATGATTGATGATTGATGATTGATGATTGATGATTGATGAATGAGGATTGATGATTGATGATTGATGATTGATGATTGATGATTGATGATTGATGATTGATAATTGATGATTGATGATTGATGATTGATGATTGATGATTGATGATTGATGATTGATGTTTGATGATTGATGATTGATGATTGATGATAGATAATTGGTGAGTGACGATTGATGATTGATGATTCATGATAGATGACTGATGATTGATGATTGATGATTCATGATGGATGATTGATGATTGATCATTAATGATTGATTATTGAGGATTGATAATTGAAGGTTAATGATTGATGATTGATGACTGATGATTGATGACTGATGATTGATGATTGATAAATGATGAATGATGATTGATGATATATGATTAATGATTGATGATTGATGATTGATGATTGATGATTGATGATTGATGATTGATGGTTGATGATTGATGATTGATGATTGATGATTCATGACTGATGATTGATGATTGATGATTGCTGATTGATGATTAATGATTGATGATTGATGATTGATGATTGATGATTTATGGTTGATGGTTGATGAATGAGGATTGATGATTGATGATTGGTGATTGATAATTGATAATCGATAATTTATGATTGATGATTGACGATTGATGATTGATGATTGATGATTGAAGATAAATGGATGATGATTGACAATAGACAATTGGTGATTAACGATTGATTAGTGATGGTTGATGGTTGAAGATTGAGGATTGATGATTGATGATTGATGATTGATGATTGATGATTAGTGATTGATGATCGATCATTGAAAATTGATGATTTCTAGTTGATGATTCATGGTTGTGGATTGATGGTTGATAATTGATGATTGATGATTGATGAATGATAATTGGTGATTGATGATTGATGATTGATGATTGATGATTGATGATTGATGATTTATGATTAATGATTGATGATTGATGATTGATGATTGATGGTTGATGATTGAGGATTGATGATTGATGATTGATGATTGATGATTGATGATTGATGATTGATGATTGATGATTGATGATTGACGATTGATGATTGATGATTGATGATTGATGATTGATGATTGATGATTGATGATTTATGATTTATGATTGATGATTGATGATTGATGATTGATGACTGATGATTCATGATTGATGATTGATGAATGATGACTGATGATTTATGATTGGTGATTGATAATTGATGATTGATGATTGATGATTGATGGTTGATGATTGATGATTGATGTTTGATGATTGATGATTGGTGATTGATGATTGATGATTGATAATTGATAATTGGTGATTGATGATTGATGATTGATGATTGATGATTGATGATTGACGATTGATGATTGATGATTGATGATTGGTAATTGATGATTGATGATGGATGATTGATGATTGATGATTGATGATTGATGATTGATGATTGATGATTGATGATTGATGATTGATGATTGATGATTGATGATTGATGATTGATGATTGATGATTGATGATTGATGATTGATGATTGTTGATTGATGATTGATGATTGATGATTGATGGTTGATGATTGATGATTGATGATTGATGATTGATGATTGAAGATTGATGATTGATGACTGATGGTTGATAATTGATGATTGATGATTGATGATTGCTGATTGATGATTGATGATTGATGATTGATGATTGATGATTGATGATTGATGATTGATGATTGGTGATTGATGATTGATGATTGATGATTGATGATTGATGATTGATGATTGATGATTGATGATTGATGATTGATGAATGATTATTGGAGATTGATGATTGATGATTGATGATTGATTATTGTTTATTGATGATTGATGATTGATGACTGATGATTGATGATTGATGATTGATGATTGATGATTGATGATTGATGATTGATGATTGATGATTGATGATTGATGATTGATGATTGATGATTGATGATTGATGATTGATGATTGATGATTGATGATTGATGATTGATGATTGATGATTGATGATTGATGATTGATGATTGATGATTGATGATTGATGAACGATGATTGATGAACGATGATTGATGATTGATGATTGATGATTGTTGATTGATGATTGATGATTGATGATTGATGGTTGATGATTGATGATTGATGATTGATGATTGATGATTGATGATTGATGATTGAAGATTGATGATTGATGACTGATGGTTGATAATTGATGATTGATGATTGATGATTGCTGATTGATGATTGATGATTGATGATTGATGATTGATGATTGATGATTGATGATTGATGATTGATGATTGGTGATTGATGATTGATGATTGATGATTGATGATTGATGATTGATGATTGATGATTGATGATTGATGATTGATGATTGATGATTGATGATTGATGAATGATTATTGGAGATTGATGATTGATGATTGACGATTGATTATTGTTTATTGATGATTGATGATTGATGACTGATGATTGATGATTGATGATTGATGATTGATGATTGATGATTGATGATTGATGATTGATGATTGATGATTGATGATTGATGATTGATGATTGATGATTGATGATTGATGATTGATGATTGACGATTGATGATTGATGATTGATGATTGATGATTGATGATTGATGATTGATGATTTATGATTTATGATTGATGATTGATGATTGATGATTGATGACTGATGATTCATGATTGATGATTGATGATTGATGAATGATGACTGATGATTTATGATTGGTGATTGATAATTGATGATTGATGATTGATGACTGATGGTTGATGATTGATGATTGATGTTTGATGATTGATGATTGGTGATTGATGATTGATGATTGATGATTGATAATTGGTGATTGATGATTGATGATTGATGATTGATGATTGACGATTGATGATTGATGATTGATGATTGGTAATTGATGATTGATGATGGATGATTGATGATTGATGATTGATGATTGATGATTGATGATTGATGATTGATGATTGATGATTGATGATTGATGATTGATGATTGATGATTGATGATTGATGATTGATGATTGATGACTGATGATTGATGATTGATGATTAATGATTGATGATTGATGATTGATGATTGATGATTGATGATTGATGATTGATGATTGATGATTGATGATTGATGATTGATGATTGATGATTGATGATTGATGATTGATGATTGATGATTGATGATTGTTGATTGATGATTGATGATTGATGATTGATGGTTGATGATTGATGATTGATGATTGATGATTGATGATTGATGATTGATGATTGAAGATTGATGATTGATGACTGATGGTTGATAATTGATGATTGATGATTGATGATTGCTGATTGATAATTGATGATTGATGATTGATGATTGATGATTGATGATTGATGATTGATGATTGGTGATTGATGATTGATGATTGATGATTGATGATTGATGATTGATGATTGATGATTGATGATTGATGATTGATGATTGATGATTGATGATTGATGATTGATGATTGATGAATGATTATTGGAGATTGATGATTGATGATTGATGATTGATTATTGTTTATTGATGATTGATGATTGATGACTGATGATTGATGATTGATGATTGATGATTGATGATTGATGATTGATGATTGATGATTGATGATTGATGATAGATAATTGGTGAGTGACGATTGATGATTTATGATTCATGATTGATGACTGATGATTGATGAACCATGATTGATGGTTGATGATTGATCATTAATGATTGATTATTGATGATTGATAATTGAAGGTTGATGATTGATGATTGATGATTGATGATTGATGACTGATGATTGATGATTGATAATTGATGATTGATGATTGATGATTCATGATTAATGATTGATGATTGATGATTGATGGTTGATGATTGATGATTGATGATTGATGATTGATGATTAATGATTGATGATTGATGATTGATGATTGATGATTGATGATTTATGATTGATGATTGATGATTGGTGATTGATGATTGATGATTGATGATTGATGATTGATGATTGATGATTGATGATTGATGATTGATGATTGATGATTGATGATTGATGATTGATGATTGATGCTTGATGATTGATGATTGATGATTGATGATTGATGATTGATGATTGATGATTGATGATTGATGATTGATGATTGATGATTGATGATTGATGATTGATGATTGATGATTGATGATTGATGATTGATGATTGATGATTGATGAATGATGATAGATGAATATTGATTGATGATTGGATATTGATGATTGATGATTGAGGATTGATGATTGGTGATTGATGATTGATGATTGATGATTGATGATTGATGAACGATGATTGATGATTGATGATTGATGATTTATGATTGATGATAGATGATTGATGATTGATGATTGATGATTGATGATTGATGATTGATGATTGATGATTGATGATTGATGATTGATGATTGATGAATGATGATTGATGATTGAACATTGGTGATTGATGATTGATGATTGACGATTGATGATTGGTGATTGATGATTGATGATTGATGATTGATGATTGATGATTGATGATTGATGATTGATGATTGATGAACGATGATTGATGAACGATGATTGATGATTGATGATTGATGATTGATGATTGATGATTGATGATTGATGATTGATGATTGATGATTGATGATTGATGATTGATGATTGATGATTGATGAATGATGATTGATGATTGAACATTGGTGATTGATGATTGATGATTGGTGATTGATGATTGATGATTGATGATTGATGATTGATGATTGATGATTGATGATTGATGATTGATGATTGATGATTGGTGATTGATGATTGATGATTGATGATTGATGATTGATGATTGATGATTGATGATTGATGATTGATGATTGATGATTGATGAACGATGATTGATGAACGATGATTGATGATTGATGATTGATGATTGATGATTTATGATTGATGATTGATTATTGATGATTGATGATTAATGATTGATGATTGATGATTGATGATTGATGATTGATGATTGATGATTGATGATTGATGATTGATGATTGATGATTGATGATTGATGATTGATGATTGATGATTGATGATTGATGATTGATGAATGATGATTGATGATTGATGATTGATGATTGATGATTGATGATTGATGATTGATTATTGATGATTGATTATTGATGATTGATGATTGATGATTGATGATTGATGATTGATGATTGATTGTTGATGATTGAGGATCGATGATTGATGATTGATGATTGATGATTGATGCTTGATGATTGATGATTGATGATTGATGATTGATGATTAATGATTGATGATTGATGATTGATGATTGATGATTGATGATTGATGATTGATGATTGGTGATTGATGATTGATGATTGATGATTGATGATTGATGATTGATGATTGATGATTGATGATTGATGATTGATGATTGATGATTGATGATTGATGATTGATGAATGATTATTGGAGATTGATGATTGATGATTGATGATTGATTATTGTTTATTGATGATTGATGATTGATGACTGATGATTGATGATTGATGATTGATGATTGATGATTGATGATTGATGATTGATGATTGATGATTGATGATTGATGATTGATGATTGATGATTGATGCTTGATGATTGATGATTGATGATTCATGATTGATGATTGATGATTGATGATTGATGATTGATGATTGATGATTGATGATTGATGAACGATGATTGATGAACGATGATTGATGATTGATGATTGATGATTGATGATTGATGATTGATGATTGATGATTGATGATTGATGATTGATGATTGATGATTGATGAATGATGATTGATGATTGAACATTGGTGATTGATGATTGATGATTGGTGATTGATGATTGATGATTGATGATTGATGATTGATGATTGATGATTGATGATTGATGATTGATGATTGATGATTGATGATTGATGATTGATGATTGATGATTGATGATTGATGATTGATGATTGATGATTGATGATTGATGATTGATGATTGATGATTGATTATTGATGATTAATGATTTACGATTGATGATTGATGATTGATGAATGAGGATTGATGATTGATGATTGATGATTGATGATTGATGATTGATGATTGATGATTGATGATTGATGATTGATGATTGATGATTGATGATTGATGATTGATGTTTGATGATTGATGATTGATGATTGATGATAGATAATTGGTGAGTGACGATTGATGATTGATGATTCATGATTGATGACTGATGATTGATGATTGATGATTGATGATTCATGATGGATGATTGATGATTGATCATTAATGATTGATTATTGAGGATTGATAATTGAAGTTAATGATTGATGATTGATGATTGATGACTGATGATTGATGACTGATGATTGATGATTGATAAATGATGAATGATGATTGATGATAAATGATTAATGATTGATGATTGATGATTGATGATTGATGATTGATGATTGATGATTGATGATTGATGATTGATGATTGATGGTTGATGATTGATGATTGATGATTGATGATTCATGACTGATGATTGATGATTGATGATTGCTGATTGATGATTAATGATTGATGATTGATGATTGATGATTGATGATTGATGATTTATGATTGATGGTTGATGAATGAGGATTGATGATTGATGATTGGTGATTGATAATTGATAATCGATAATTTACGATTGATGATTGACGATTGATGATTGATGATTGATGATTGAAGATAAATGGATGATGATTGACAATAGATAATTGGTGATTAACGATTGATGATTGATTAGTGATGGTTGATGGTTGAAGATTGAGGATTGATTATTGATGATTGATGATTGATGATTGATGATTGATGATTGATGATTGATGATTGATGAATGATTATTGGAGTTTGATGATTGATGATTGATGATTGATTATTGATAATTGATGACTGATGATTGATGATTGAAGACTGATGATTGATGATTGATAATTGATGATTGATGATTGATGATTTATGATTAATGATTGATGATTGATGAGTGATGATTGATGGTTGATGATTGAGGATCGATGATTGATGATTGATGATTGATGATTGATGATTGATGATTGATGATTGATGATTGATGATTGATGATTGATGATTGAGGATTGATGATTGATGATTGATGATTGATGATTGATTGTTGATGATTGAGGATCGATGATTGATGATTGATGATTGATGGTTGATGATTGAGGATCGATAATTGATGATTGATGCTTGATGATTGATTATTGATGATTGATGATTAATGATTGATGATTGATGATTGATGATTGATGATTGATGATTGATGATTGATGATTGATGATTGATGATTGATGATTGATGATTGATGATTGATGATTGATGATTGATGAATGATGATTGATGATTGATGATTGATGATTGATGATTGATGATTGATGATTGATTATTGATGATTGATTATTGATGATTGATGATTGATGATTGATGATTGATGATTGATGATTGATGATTGATTGTTGATGATTGAGGATCGATGATTGATGATTGATGATTGATGCTTGATGATTGATGATTGATGATTGATGATTGATGATTAATGATTGATGATTGATGATTGATGATTGATGATTGATGATTGATGATTGATGATTGGTGATTGATGATTGATGATTGATGATTGATGATTGATGATTGATGATTGATGATTGATGATTGATGATTGATGATTGATGATTGATGATTGATGATTGATGATTGATGATTGATGATTGATGATTGATGAATGATTATTGGAGATTGATGATTGATGATTGATGATTGATTATTGTTTATTGATGATTGATGATTGATGACTGATGATTGATGATTGATGATTGATGATTGATGATTGATGATTGATGATTGATGATTGATGATTGATGATTGATGATTGATGATTGATGATTGATGATTGATGATTGATGATTGCTAATTGATGATTGATGATTGATGATTGATGATTGATGATTGATGATTGATGATTGATGATTGATGATTAATGATTAATGATTGACGATTGATGATTGATGATTGATGATTGATGATTGATGATTGATGATTGATGATTGATGATTGATGATTGATGATTGATGATTGATGATTGATGATTGATGATTGATGATTGATGATTGATGATTGATGATTGATGATTGATGATTGATGATTGATGATTGATGATTGATGATAGATAATTGATGAGCGACGATTGATGATTGATGATTCATGATTGATGGCTGATGATTGATGATTGATGATTGATGATAGATAATTGTTGAGTGACGATTGATGATTGATGATTCATGAATGATGGCTGATGATTGATGATTGATGATTGATAAGTGATCATTACTGATTGATGATTGATATTTGATGGTTGATGATTGATGATTGATGATTAATGATTGATGATTGATGATTGATGATTGATGACTGATGATTGATGATTGATAATTGATGATTGATGATTGATGATTGATGATTGATGATTGATGATTTATGATTAATGATAATGATTGATGATTGATGATTGATGATTGATGGTTGATGATTGAGGATCGATGATTGATGATTGATGATTGATGCTTGATGATTGATGATTGATGATTGATGATTGATGATTGATGATTGATGATTGATGATTGATGATTGATGATTGATGATTGATGATTGATGATTGATGATTGATGATTGATGATTGATGATTGATGATTGATGATTGATGATTGATGATTGATGATTGATGATTGATGATTGATGATTGATGATTGATGATTGATGATTGATGATTGATGATTGATGATTGATGATTGATGATTGATGATTGATGATTGATGATTGATGATTGCTGATTGAAGTTTGATGATTGATGATTGATGATATCTAATTGATGATTCATGGTTGTGGATTGATAGTTGATGATTGATAATTGATTGTTGATGAGTGATGAAAAATGATTGATTATTGATGAATAATGATTGATGATTGATGATTGATGGTTGATGGTTGATTATTGATGATTGATGATTAATGATTGGTGACTTATAATTGATGATTGATATTTGCTGATTTGTGATTTATGCTTGAATATTGATGATTGATGATTGCTGATTGATGATATATGATTGATGATTGATGATTGATGAAGGATGGTTGATGGTTGACGGTTGAGGGTTGATGATTGATGATTGAGGATTGATGATTGATAATTGATGATTGATGATTGATGATTGATGATTGATGATTGATGATTGATGATTGATAATTGCTGATTGATGATTGATGATTGATGATTGATGATTGATGATTGATGATTGATGATCCATGATTGATGATTGATAATTGCTGTCTGATGATTAATGATTGATGATTGATGATTGACGATTGATGATTGATAATTCTTGGTTGTGGATTGATGGTTGATAATTGATGATTGATTATTGATGGTTGATGATTCATGAATAATAGTTTCTGGTTGATAATTGATGATAAATGATTGATGATTGATGATTGATTATTGGTGATTGATGATTGATGAATGATGATTGATGATCGATGATTGAGTGTTTATGATTGATGATTGATAATTGATGATTGATGATTGATGATTGATGATTGATGATTGATGATTGATGATTGATGATTGATGATTGATGATTGATGATAGATAATTGGTGATTGGTGATTGATGGTTGATGAATGAGAATTGATGATTGATGATTGATGATTGATGGTTGATGATTGATGATTGATGATTGAGGATTGATGATTGATGATTGATGATTGATGATTGATGAATGATGATTGATGATTGATGGTTGATTATTGGAGATTGATGATTGATGATCGATGATTGATTATTGATTATTGATGATTGATGATTGCTGATTGATGATTGATGATTGATGATTGATGATTGATGATTGATGATTGATGAATGATGTTTGATGATTGATGATTGATGATTGATGATTGATGATTGATGATTGATGATTGATGATTGATGATTGATGATTGATGATTGATGATTGATGATTGATGATTGATGATTGATGATCGAACATTGAAAATTGATGATTTCTAATTGATGATTCATGGTTGTGGATTGATGGTTGATAATTGATGATTGATTATTGATGGTTGATGATTCATGAATAATAGTTTCTGGTTGATAATTGATGATAAATGATTGATGATTGCTTATTGGTGATTGATGATTGATGAATGATGATTGATGATCGATGATTGAGTGTTTATGATTGATGATTGATAATTGATGATTGATGATTGATGATTGATGATAGATAATTGGTGATTGGTGATTGATGGTTGATGAATGAAAATTGATGATTGATGATTGATGATTGATGATTGATGATTGATGGTTGATGATTGATGATTGAGGATTGATGATTGATGATTGATGATTGATGATTGATGATTGATGATTGATGATTGATGATTGATGATTGATGATTGATGATTGATGATTGATGATTGATGATTGATGATTGATGGAAGATTATTGGAGATTGATGATTGATGATTGATTATTGATGATTGAAGATTGATGATTGATGATTGATGATTGATGATTGATGATTGATGATTGATGATTGATGATTGATGATTGATGATTGATGATTGATGATTGATGATTAATGATTGATGATTGATGATTGATGTTTGATGATTGATGATTGATGATTGATGATTGATGATTGTTGATTGATGATTGATGATTGATGATTGATGATTGATGATTGATGATTGATGATGGATTATCCATGATTGATGATTGATAATTGCTGTCTGATGAGTAATAATTGATGATCGATCTATGAAAATTGATGATTTCTAATTGATGATTCATGGTTGTGGATTGATGGTTGATAATTGATGATTGATTATTGATGGTTGATGATTTATGAATAATAGTTTCTGGTTGATAATTGAAGATAAATGATTGATGATTGATGATTGATTATTGGTGATTGATGATTGATGAATGATGATTGTTATCGATGATTGAGTGTTTATGATTGATGATTGATAATTGATGATTGATGATTGATGATTGATGATTGATGATTGATGATTGATGATTGATGATTGATGATAGATAATTGGTGATTGGTGATTGATGGTTGTTGAATAAGAATTGATGATTGATGATTGATGATTTTGGATTGATGATGGATTATCCATGATTGATGATTGATAATTGCTGTCTGATGAGTAATAATTGATGATCGATCTATGAAAATTGATGATTTCTAATTGATGATTCATGGTTGTGGATTGATGGTTGATAATTGATGATTGATTATTGATGGTTGATGATTTATGAATAATAGTTTCTGGTTGATAATTGATGATAAATGATTGATGATTGATGATTGATGATTGATGATTAAAAATTGATGATTGATGATTGATGATTGATGATCCATGATTGATGATTGATGATTGATGATTGATGATTGATGATTGATGATCCATGATTGATGATTGATAATTGCTGTCTGATGATTAACGATTGATGATCGATCATTGAAAATTGATGACTTCTAATTGATGATTCATGGTTGTGGATTGATGGTTGATAATTGATGATTGATTATTGATGGTTGATGATTCATGAATAATAGTTTCTGGTTGATAATTGATGATAAATGATTGATGATTGATGATTGATTATTGGTGATTGATGATTGATGAATGATGGTTGATGAACGATGATTGAGTGTTTATGATTGATGATTGATAATTGATGATTGATGATTGATGATAGATAACTGGTGATTGGTGATTGATGGTTGATGAATGACAATTGATGATTGATGATTGATGGTTGATGATTGATGATTGATGATTGAGCATTGATGATTGATGATTGATGATTGATGATTGATGATTGATGAAGGATGATTGATTATTGATGATTGATGATTGATGATTGATGATTGATGATTGATGATGGATTATCCATGATTGATGATTGATAATTGCTGTCTGATGAGTAATAATTGATGATCGATCTATGAAAATTGTTGATTTCTAATTGATGATTCATGGTTGTGGATTGATGGTTGATAATTGATGATTGATTATTGATGGTTGATGATTTATGATTAATAGTTTCTGGTTGATAATTGATGATAAATGATTGATGATTGATGATTGATGATTGATGATTGATGATTGATGATCCATGATTGATGATTGATGATTGATGATTGATGATTGATGATTGATGATCCATGATTGATGATTGATAATTGCTGTCTGATGATTAATGATTGATGATCGATCATTGAAAATTGATGATTTCTAATTGATGATTCATGGTTGTGGATTGATGGTTGATAATTGATGATTGATTATTGATGGTTGATGATTCATGAATAATAGTTTCTGGTTGATAATTGATGATAAATGATTGATGATTGATGATTGATTATTGGTGATTGATGATTGATGAATGATGGTTGATGAACGATGATTGAGTGTTTATGATTGATGATTGATGATTGATAATTGATGATTGATGATTGATGCTAGATAATTGGTGATTGATGGTTGATGAATGACAATTGATGATTGATGATTGATGATTGATGGTTGATGATTGATGATTGATGATTGATGATTGATGATTGATGATTGATGATTGATGATTGATGATTGATGATTGATGAATGATGATTGATGATTGATGGTTGATTATTGGAGATTGATGATTGATGATCGATGATTGATTATTGATTATTGATGATTGATGATTGATGATTGATGATTGATGATTGATGATTGATGATTGATGATTGATAATTGATGATTGATGATTGATGATTGATGATTGATGATTGATGATTGATGATTGATGATTGATGATTGATGATTGATGATTGATGATTGATGATTGATGATTGATGATTGGTGATTGATGAATGATGATTGATGATTGATGATTGATGATTGATGATTGATGATTGATGATTGATGATTGATGATTGATGATCCATGATTGATGATTGATAATTCCTGTCTGATGATTAATGATTGATGATCGAACATTGAAAATTGATGATTGATGATTGATGATTCATGGTTGTGGATTGATGGTTGATAATTGATGATTGATTATTGATGGTTGATGATTAATGAAAAATAGTTTCTGGTTGATAATTGATGATAAATGATTGATGATTGATTATTGGTGATTGATGATTGATGAATGATGATTGATGATCGATGATTGAGTGTTTATGATTGATGATTGATAATTGATGATTGATGATTGATGATTGATGATTAATGATAGATAATTGGTGATTGGTGATTGATGGTTGATGAATGAAAATTGATGATTGATGATTGATGATTGATGATTGATGGTTGATGATTGATGATTGATGATTGAGGATTGATGATTGATGAATGATGATTGATGATTGATGATTGATGATTGATGATTGATGATTGATAATTGATGATTGATGATTGATGGTTGAATATTGGAGATTGATGATTGATGATTGATTATTGATTATTGATGATTGATGATTGATGATTGATGATTGATGATTGATGATTGATGATTGATGATTGATGATTGATGCTTGATGATTGATGATTGTTGATTGATGATTGATAATTGATGATTCATGATTGATGATTGATGATTGATGATTGATTATTGATGATTGATTATTGATGATTGATGATTGATGATTGATGATTGATGATTGATGATTGATGATTGATGATTGATGATTGATGATTGATGATTGATGATTGATGATTGATGATTGATGATTGATGATTGATGATTGATGATTGATGATTGATGATTGATGATTGATGATTGATGATTGATTATCCATGATTGATGATTGATAATTGCTGTCTGATGAGTAATGATTGATGATCGATCTATGAAAATTGATGATTTCTAATTGATGATGCATGGTTGTGGATTGATGGTTGATAATTGATGATTGATGATAGATGGTTGATGATTCAAGAATAATAGTTTCTGGTTGATAATTGATGATAAATGATTGATGATTGATGATTGATTATTGGTGATTGATGATTGATGATTGATGATTGATGATCGATGATTAAGTGTTTATGATTGATGATTGATAATTGATGATTGATGATTGATGATTGATGATTGATGATTGATAATTGATAATTGATGATAGATAATTGGTGATTGATGGTTGATGAATGAGAATTGATGATTGATGATTGATGATTGATGATTGATGGTTGATGGTTGATGATTGATGATTGATGATTGAGGATTGATGATTGATGATTGATGATTGATGATTGATGATTGATGATTGATGATTGATGATTGCTGATTGATGATTGATGATTGATGATTGATTATTGGAGATTGATGATTGATGATTGATGATTGATTATTGATGATTGATGATTGATGTTTGATGATTGATGATTGATGATTGATGATTGATGATTGATGATTGATGATTGATTATTGGAGATTGATGATTGATGACTGATGATTGATGATTGATGATTGATGATTGATGTTTGATGATTGATGATTGATGATTGATGATTGATGATTGATGATTGATGATTGATGATTGATGATTGATGATTGATGATTGATGATTGATGATTGATGATTGATGAATGATGATTGATGATTGATGATTGATGATTGATGATTGATGATTGATGATGGATTATCCATGATTGATGATTGATAATTGCTGTCTGATGAGTAATAATTGATGATCGATGAATGAAAATTGATGATTTCTAATTGATGATTCATGGTTGTGGATTGATGGTTGATAATTGATGATTGATTATTGATGGTTGATGATTTATGAATAATAGTTTCTGGTTGATAATTGATGATAAATGATTGATGATTGATGATTGATGATTGATGATTGATGATCCATGATTGATGATTGATGATTGATGATTGATGATTGATGATTGATGATCCATGATTGATGATTGATAATTGCTGTCTGATGATTAATGATTGATGATCGATCATTGAAAATTGATGATTTCTAATTGATGATTCATGGTTGTGGATTGATGGTTGATAATTGATGATTGATTATTGATGGTTGATGATTCATGAATAATAGTTTCTTGTTGATAATTGATGATAAATGATTGATGATTGATGATTGATTATTGGTGATTGATGATTGCTGAATGATGATTGATGATCGATGATTGAGTGTTTATGATTGATGATTGATGATTGATGATTGATAATTGATGATCGATGATTGAGTGTTTATGATTGATGATTGATAATTGATGATTGATGATTGATGATTGATGATTGATGATTGAATATTGATGACTGATGATAGATAATTGGTGATTGGTGATTGATGGTTGATGAATGAGAATTGATGATTGATGATTGATGATTGATGATTGATGATTGATGGTTGATGATTGATGATTGATGATTGAGGATTGATGATTGATGATTGATGATTGATGATTGATGATTGATGATTGATGATTGATGATTGCTGATTGATGATTGATGATTGATGATTGATTATTGGAGATTGATGATTGATGATTGATGATTGATTATTGATGATTGATGATTGATGATTGATGATTGATGTTTGATGATTTATGATTGATGATTGATGATTGATGATTGATGATTGGAGATTGATGATTGATGATTGATGATTGATTATTGATGATTGATTATTGGAGATTGATGATTGATGATTGATGATTGATTATTGATGATTGATGATTGATGATTGATGTTTGATGATTTATGATTGATGATTGATGATTGATGATTGATGATTGGAGATTGATGATTGATGATTGATGATTGATGATTGATTATTGATGATTGATGATTGATGATTGATGATTGATGATTGATGATTGATTATTGATGATTGATGATTGATGATTGATTATTGATGATTGATGATTGATGATTGATGATTGATGATTGATGATTGATGATTGATGATTGATGATTGATGATTGATGATTGATGATTGATGATTGATGATTGATGATTGATGATTGATGATTGATGATTGATTATTGATTATTGGTGATTGATGATTGATGATTGATAATTGATGATTGATGATTGAGTGTTTATGATTGATGATTGATAATTGATGATTGATGATTGATGATTGATGATTGATGATTGATGATTGAATATTGATGACTGATGATAGATAATTGGTGATTGGTGATTGATGGTTGATGAATGAGAATTGATGATTGATGATTGATGATTGATGATTGATGATTGATGGTTGATGATTGATGATTGATGATTGAGGATTGATGATTGATGATTGATGATTGATGATTGATGATTGATGATTGATGATTGCTGATTGATGATTGATGATTGATGATTGATTATTGGAGATTGATGATTGATGATTGATTATTGATGATTGATGATTGATGATTGATGATTGATGATTGATGATTGATGATTGATGATTGATGATTGATGATTGATGATTGATGATTGATTATTGATTATTGATGGTTGATTATTGATGATTGATGATTGATGATTGATGATTGATGATTGATGATTGATGATTGATGATTGATGATTGATGATTGATGATTGATGATTGATGATTGATGATTGATGATTGATGATTGATGATTGATGATTGATTATTGATTATTGATGGTTGATTATTGATGATTGATGATTGATGATTGATGATTGATGATTGATGATTGATGATTGATGATTGATGATTGATGATTGATGATTGAAGATTGATGAATGATGATTGATGATTGATGATTGATGATTGATGATTGATGATTGATGATTGATGATTGATGATTGATGATTGATGATTTATGATTGATGATTGATGATTGATGATTGATGATTGATGATTGATGTTTGATGATTGATGATTGATGATATCTAATGGATGATTCATAGTTGTGGATTGATAGTTGATGATTGATAATTGATGGTTGATGAGTGATGAAAAATGATTGATTATTGATGAATAATGATTGATGATTGATGGTTGATGATTGATGGTTGATGGTTGATAATTGATGATTGATGATTAATGATTGGTGACTTATAATTGATGATTGATATTTGCTGATTTGTGATTGATGCTTGAATATTGATGATTGATGATTGCTGATTGATGATTGATGATTGATGATTGATGATTGATGATTGATGATAGATGATTAATGATTGATGATTGATGATTGATGATTCATGATTCATGATTCATGATTGATGATTAATGATTCATGACTGATGATTGATGATATATCATTGATGGTTGATGATTGATGTTTGCAAATTGATGATTGATGATTGCAAATTGATGATTGATGATTGAGGATTGATGATTGATGATTGATGATTGATGAATGATGGTTGATGATTGACGGTTGAGGGTTGATAATTGATGATTGATAATTGATGATTGATGATTGATGATTGATGATGGATGATTGATGATTGATGATTGATGATTGATGATTGATGATTGATGATTGATGATTGATGATTGATGATTGATGATCCATGATTGATGATTGATAATTGCTGTCTGATGATTAATGATTGATGATCGATCATTGAAAATTGATGATTTCTAATTTATGATTCATGGTTGCGGATTGATGGTTGATAATTGATGATTGATTATTGATGGTTGATGATTCATGAATAATAGTTTCTGGTAGATAATTAATGATAAATGATTGATGATTGATAATTGATGATTGATCATTGATGATTGATGATTGATGATTGATTAATGATGATTGATGATTGATGATTGATGATTGATAATTGATGATTGATGATTGATGATCGATAATTGGTGATTGGTGATTGATGGTTGATGATTGATGATTGATGATTGATGATTGATGATTGATGATTGATGATTGATGATTGATGATAGATGATTGATGATTGATGATTGATGGTTGATGATTGATGATTGATGATTGATGATTGATGATTGATGATTGATGATTGATGATTGATGATTGATGATTGATGATTGATGATTGATGATTGATGATTGATGATTGATGATTGATGATTGATGATTGATGATTGGTAATTGATGATTGATGATTGATGATTGATGATTTATGAATAATAGTTTCTGGTTGATAATTGATGATAAATGATTGATGATTGATGATTGATGATTGATGATTGATGATTGATGATTGATGATCCATGATTGATGATTGATGATTGATGATTGATGATTGATGATTGATGATCCATGATTGATGATTGATGATTGATAATTGCTGTCTGATGATTAATGATTGATGATCGATCATTGAAAATTGATGATTTCTAATTGATGATTCATGTTTGTGGATTGATGGTTGATAATTGATGATTGATTATTGATGGTTGATGATTCATGAATAATAGTTTCTTGTTGATAATTGATGATAAATGATTGATGATTGATGATTGATTATTGGTGATTGATGATTGCTGAATGATGATTGATGATCGATGATTGAGTGTTTATGATTGATGATTGATGATTGATAATTGATGATCGATGATTGAGTGTTTATGATTGATGATTGATAATTGATGATTGATGATTGATGATTGATGATTGATGATTGAATATTGATGACTGATGATAGATAATTGGTGATTGGTGATTGATGGTTGATGAATGAGAATTGATGATTGATGATTGATGATTGATGATTGATGATTGATGATTGATGGTTGATGATTGATGATTGATGATTGAGGATTGATGATTGATGATTGATGATTGATGATTGATGATTGATGATTGATGATTGATGATTGATGATTGCTGATTGATGATTGATGATTGATGATTGATTATTGGAGATTGATGATTGATGATTGATGATTGATTATTGATGATTGATGATTGATGATTGATGTTTGATGATTTATGATTGATGATTGATGATTGATGATTGATGATTGGAGATTGATGATTGATGATTGATGATTGATGATTGATTATTGATGATTGATGATTGATGATTGATGATGGATGATTGATGATTGATGATTGATTATTGATTATTGATGGTTGATTATTGATGATTGATGATTGATGATTGATTATTGATGATTGATGATTGATGATTGATGATTGATGATTGATGATGGATGATTGATGATTGATGATTGATGATTGATGATTGATGATTGATTATTGATTATTGATGATTGATGATTGATGATTGATTATTGATGATTGATGATTGATGATTGATGATTGATGATTGATGATTGATGATTGATATTGATGATTGATGATTGATGATTGATGATTGATGATTGATGATTGATGATTGATGATTGATGATTGATGATTGATTATTGATTATAGGTGATTGATGATTGATGATTGATAATTGATGATTGATGATTGAGTATTTATGATTGATGATTGATAATTGATGATTGATGATTGATGATTGATGATTGAATATTGATGACTGATGATAGATAATTGGTGATTGGTGATTGATGGTTGATGAATGAGAATTGATGATTGATGATTGATGATTGATGATTGATGATTGATGGTTGATGATTGATGATTGATGATTGAGGATTGATGATTGATGATTGATGATTGATGATTGATGATTGATGATTGATGATTGATGATTGCTGATTGATGATTGATGATTGATGATTGATTATTGGAGATTGATGATTGATGATTGATGATTGATTATTGATGATTGATGATTGATGATTGATGATTGATGATTGATGATTGATGATTGATGATTGATGATTGATGATTGATGATTGATGATTGATGATTGATGATTGATTATTGATTATTGATGGTTGATTATTGATGATTGATGATTGATGATTGATGATTGATGATTGATGATTGATGATTGATGATTGATGATTGATGATTGATGATTGATGATTGATGATTGATGATTGATTATTGATTATTGATGGTTGATTATTGATGATTGATGATTGATGATTGATGATTGATGATTGATGATTGATGATTGATGATTGATGATTGATGATTGATGATTGATGATTGATGATTGATGATTGAAGATTGATGAATGATGATTGATGATTGATGATTGATGATTGATGATTGATGATTGATGATTGATGATTGATGATTGATGATTGATGATTGATGATTGATGATTTATGATTGATGATTGATGATTGATGATTGATGATTGATGATTGATGATTGATGTTTGATGATTGATGATTGATGATATCTAATGGATGATTCATAGTTGTGGATTGATAGTTGATGATTGATAATTGATGGTTGATGAGTGATGAAAAATGATTGATTATTGATGAATAATGATTGATGATTGATGGTTGATGATTGATGGTTGATGGTTGATAATTGATGATTGATGATTAATGATTGGTGACTTATAATTGATGATTGATATTTGCTGATTTGTGATTGATGCTTGAATATTGATGATTGATGATTGCTGATTGATGATTGATGATTGATGATTGATGATTGATGATTGATGATAGATGATTAATGATTGATGATTGATGATTGATGATTCATGATTCATGATTCATGATTGATGATTAATGATTCATGACTGATGATTGATGATATATCATTGATGGTTGATGATTGATGTTTGCAAATTGATGATTGATGATTGCAAATTGATGATTGATGATTGAGGATTGATGATTGATGATTGATGATTGATGAATGAGTGTTGATGATTGACGGTTGAGGGTTTATAATTGATGATTGATAATTGATGATTGATGATTGATGATTGATGATGGATGATTGATGATTGATGATTGATGATTGATGATTGATGATTGATGATTGATGATTGATGATTGATGATTGATGATTGATGATTGATGATTGATGATTGATGATTGATGATTGATGATCCATGATTGATGATTGATAATTGCTGTCTGATGATTAATGATTGATGATCGATCATTGAAAATTGATGATTTCTAATTTATGATTCATGGTTGCGGATTGATGGTTGATAATTGATGATTGATTATTGATGGTTGATGATTCATGAATAATAGTTTCTGGTAGATAATTAATGATAAATGATTGATGATTGATAATTGATGATTGATCATTGATGATTGATGATTGATGATTGATTAATGATGATTGATGATTGATGATTGATGATTGATAATTGATGATTGATGATTGATGATCGATAATTGGTGATTGGTGATTGATGGTTGATGATTGATGATTGATGATTGATGATTGATGATTGATGATTGATGATTGATGATAGATGATTGATGATTGATGATTGATGGTTGATGATTGATGAGTGATGATTGATGATTGATGATTGATGATTGATGATTGATGATTGATGATTGATGATTGATGATTGATGATTGATGATTGATGATTGGTAATTGATGATTGATGATTGATGATTGATGATTGATGATTGTTGATTGATGATTGATGATTGATGATTGATGATTGATGATTGATGATTGATGATTGATGATTGATGATTGATGATTGATGATTGATGATTGATAATTGATGATTGATGATTGATGATTGATGATTGATGATTGATGATTGATGGTTGATGATTGATGATTGATGATTGATGATTGATGATTGATGATTGATGATTGATGATTGATGATTGATGATTGATGATTGATGATTGATGTTTGATGATTGATAATTGATGATTGATGATTGATGATTGATTATTGGAGATTGATGATTGATGATTGATGATTGATGATTGATGATTGATGATTAATGATTGATGATTGATGATTGATGATTGATGATTGATGATTGATGATTGATTATTGATGATTGATGATTGATGATTGATGATTGATGATTGATGATTGATGATTGATGATTGATGATTGATGATTGATGATTGATGATTAATGATTGATGATCCATGATTGATGATTGATAATTGCTGTCTGATGATTAATGATTGATGATCGATCATTGAAAATTGATGATTTCTAATTGATGATTCATGGTTGTTGATTGATGGTTGATAATTGATGATTGATAATTGATGATTGATGATTGATGATTGATGATCGATGATTGCTGATTGATGATTGATGATTGACGATTGATGATTGATGATTGATGATTGATGAATGATGATTGATGATGGATGATTGATGATTGATGATTGATGATTGATGATTGTTGATTGATGATTGATGATTGATGATTGATGATTGATGATTGATGATTGATGCTTGATGATTGATGATTGATGATTCATGATTGATGATTGATGACTGAAGATAATTGATTGATGATAGATAATTGGTGATTGACGACTGATTATTGATGATTGATGATTGATGATTTATAATTGATGGTTGATGATTGATGATTCAGGATTGATGATTGATGATTGATGATTGTTGATTGTTGATTGATGATTGATGATTGATGATTGATGATTAATGATTGATGATTGATGATTGATGATTGATGATTGATGATTGATGATTGATGATTGATGATTGATGATTGATGATTGATGATTGATGATTGATGATTGATGATTGATGATTGATGATTGATGATTGATGATTGATGATTGATGATTGATGATTGATGATTGATGATTGATGATTGATGGTTGATGATTGATTATTGAGGATTGCTGATTGATGTTTGATGATTGATGATTGATAATTGATGATTGATAATTTATGATTGAAAATTGATGATTGATTATTGATGATTGATGATTGGTGAATGATGATAGATTATTGATGATTGAAGATAGATGATTCATGATTGATGATTGATGATTGATGATTGATTATTGATGATTGATGATTGATGATTGATGATTGATGATTGATGATTGATGATTGATGATTGATGATTGATGATTGATGATTGATGAATGATGATTGATGATGGATGATTGATGATTGATGATTGATGATTGATGATTGATGATTGATGATTGATGATTGATGATTGATGATTGATGATTGATGATTGATGATTGATGATTGATGATTGATGATTGATGATTGATGCTTGATGATTGATGATTGATGATTCATGATTGATGATTGATGACTGAAGATAATTGATTGATGATAGATAATTGGTGATTGACGATTGATGATTGATGATTGATGATTTATAATTGATGGTTGATGATTGATGATTCAGGATTGATGATTGATGATTGATGATTGTTGATTGTTGATTGATGAGTGATGATTGATGATTGATGATTAATGATTGATGATTGATGAATGATGATTGATGATTGATGATTGATGATTGATGATTGATGATTGATGATTGATGATTGATGATTGATGATTGATGATTGATGATTGATGATTGATGATTGATGATTGATGATTGATGATTGATGATTGATGATTGATGATTGATTATTGGTGATTGATGATTGATGATTGATAATTGATGATCGATGATTGAGTGTTTATGATTGATGATTGATAATTGATGATTGATGATTGATGATTGATGATTGATGATTGATGACTGATGATAGATAATTGGTGATTGGTGATTGATGGTTGATGAATGAGAATTGATGATTGATGATTGATGATTGATGATTGATGGTTGATGATTGATGATTGATGATTGAGGATTGATGATTGATGATTGATGATTGATGATTGATGATTGATGATTGATGATTGATGATTGCTGATTGATGATTGATGATTGATGATTGATTATTGGAGATTGATGATTGATGATTGATTATTGATGATTGATGATTGATGATTGATGATTGATGATTGATGATTGATGATTGATGATTGATGATTGATGATTGATGATTGATGATTGATGATTGATGATTGATGATTGATGATTGATGATTGATGATTGATGATTGATGATTGATGATTGATGATTGATGATTGATGATTGATGATTGATGATTGATGATTGATGATTGATGATTGATGATTGATTATTGATTATTGATGGTTGATTATTGATGATTGATAATTGATGATTGATGATTGATGATTGATGATTGATGATTGATGATTGATGATTGATGATTGATGATAGATGATTGATAATTGATGAATGATGATTAACGATTGATGTTTGATGATTTATGATTGATGATTGATGATTGATGATTGATGATTGATGATTGGAGATTGATGATTGATGATTGATGATTGATGATTGATGATTGATGATTGATGATTGATGATTGATGATGTATGATTGATGATTGATGATTGATCATTGATGATTGATGATTGATGATTGATGATTGAAGATTGATGAATGATGATTGATGATTGATGATTGATGATTGATGATTGATGATTGATGATTGATGATTGATGATTGATGATTGATGATTGATGATTTATGATTGATGATTGATGATTGATGATTGATGATTGATGATTGATGATTGATGATTGATGATTGATGATTGATGATTGATGATTGATGATTGATGATTGATGATTGATGATTGATGATTGATGATTGATGATATCTAATTGATGATTCATGGTTGTGGATTGATAGTTGATGATTGATAATTGATGGTTGATGAGTGATGAAAAATGATTGATTATTGATGAATAATGATTGATGATGGACGATCGATGATTGATGGTTGATGGTTGATAATTGATGATTGATGATTAATGATTGGTGACTTATAATTATTGATTGATATTTGCTGATTTGTGATTGATGCTTGAATATTGATGATTGATGATTGCTGATTGATGATTTATGATTGATGATTGATGATTGATGATTGATGATTGATGATAGATGATTAATGATTGATGATTGATGATTGATGATTCATGATTCATGATTCATGATTGATGATTAATGATTCATGACTGATGATTGATGATATATCATTGATGGTTGATGATTGATGTTTGCAAATTGATGATTGATGATTGCAAGTTGATGATTGATGATTGAGGATTGATGATTGATGATTGATGATTGATGAACGATGGTTGATGATTGACGGTTGAGGGTTGATAATTGATGATTGATAATTGATGATTGATGATTGATGATTGATGATTGATGATTGATGATTGATGATTGATGATTGATGATTGATGATTGATGATCCATGATTGATGATTGATAATTGCTGTCTGATGATTAATGATTGATGATCGATCATTGAAAATTGATGATTTCTAATTAATGATTCATGGTTGCGGATTGATGGTTGATAATTGATGATTGATTATTGATGGTTGATGATTCATGAATAATAGTTTCTGGTTGATAATTAATGATAAATGATTGATGATTGATAATTGATGATTGATCATTGATGATTGATGATTGATGATTGATGATTGATGATTGATGATTGATGATTGATGATTGATGATTGGTGATTGATAATTGATGATTGATGATTGATGATCGATAATAGGTGATTGGTGATTGATGGTTGATGATTGATGATTGATGATTGATGATTGATGATTGATGATTGATGATTGATGATTGATGATGGATGGTTGATGATTGATGATTGATGATTTGGGATTGGGGATTGATGATTGATGATTGATGATTGATGATTGATGATTGATGATTGATGATAGATGATTGATGATTGATGATTGATGGTTGATGATTGATGATTGATGATTGATGATTGATGATTGATGATTGATGATTGATGATTGATGATTGATGATTGATGATTGATGATTGATGATTGATGATTGATAATTGATAATTGATGATTGATGATTGATGATTGATGATTATTGATTGATGATTGATGATTGATGATTGATGATTGATGATTGATTATTGATGATTGATGATTGATGATTGATGATTGATGATTGATGATTGATAATTGATGATTGATGATTGATGATTGATGATTGATGATTGATGATTGATGGTTGATGATTGATGATTGATGATTGATGATTGATGATTGATGATTGATGATTGATGATTGATGATTGATGATTGATGATTGATAATTGATGATTGATGATTGATGCTTGATGATTAATGATTGATGATTGATGATTGATGCTTGATGATTGATGATTGATGATTGATGATTGATGATTGATGATTAATGATTGATGATTGATGATTGATGATTGATGATTGATGATTAATGATTGAAGATCCATGATTGATGATTGATAATTGCTGTCTGATGATTAATGATTGATGATCGATCATTGAAAATTGATGATTTCTAATTGATGATTCATGGTTGTGGATTGATGGTTGATAATTGATGATTGATGATTGATGATTGATGATTGATGATCGATTATTGCTGATTGATGATTGATGATTGACGATTGATGATTGATGATTGATGATTGATGATTGATGAATGATGATTGATGATGGATGATTGATGATTGATGATTGATGATTGATGATTGTTGATTGATGATTGATGATTGATGATTAATGATTGATGATTGATGATTGATGATTGATGCTTGATGCTTGATGATTGATGATTGATGATTCATGATTGATGATTGATGACTGAAGATAATTGATTGATGATAGATAATTGGTGATTGACGATTGATGATTGATGATTGATGATTGATGATTTATAATTGATGGTTGATGATTGATGATTCAGGATTGATGATTGATGATTATTGATTGTTGATTGATGATTGATGATTGATGATTGATGATTAATGATTGATGATTGATGATTGATGATTGATGATTGATGATTGATGATTGATGATTGATGATTGATGATTGATGATTGATGATTGATGATTGACGATTGATGATTGATGATTGATGATTGATGATTGATGATTGATGATTGAGGATTGCTGATTGATGTTTGATGATTGATGATTGATAATTGATGATTGATAATTTATGATTGAAGATTGATGATTGATTATTGATGATTGATGATTGGTGAATGATGATAGATTATTGATGATTGATGATTGATGATTGATGATTGATGATTGATGATTGATGATTGATGATTGATGATTGATTAATGATGATTGATGTTGGATGATTGATGATTGATGATTGATGATTGATGATTGATGATTGATGATTGATGATTGATGATTGATGCTTGATGATTGATGATTGATGATTCATGATTGATGATTGATGACTGAAGATAATTGATTGATGATAGATAATTGGTGATTGACGATTGATGATTGATGATTGATGATTGATGATTTATAATTGATGGTTGATGATTGATGATTCAGGATTGATGATTGATGATTAATGATTGGTGATTGACGATTGATGATTGATGATTGATGATTGATGATTGATGATTGATGATTGATGATTGATGATTGATGGTTGATGATTGATGATTGATGATTGATAATTGATGATTGATGATTGATGATTGATGATTGATGATTGATGATTGATGATTGATGATTGATGATTGATGATTTATAATTGATGGTTGATGATTGATGATTCAGGATTGATGATTGATGATTGGTGATTGACGATTGATGATTGATGATTGATGATTGATGATTGATGATTGATGATTGATGATTGATGATTGATGATTGATGATTGATGATTTATGATTGATGATTGATGATTGATGATTGATGATTGATGATTGATGATTGATGATTGATGATTGATGGTTGATGATTGATGATTGATGATTGATGATTGATGATTGATGATTGATAATTGATGATTGATGATTGATGCTTGATGATTAATGATTGATGATTGGTGCTTGATGATTGATGATTGATGATTGATGATTGATGATTGATGATTGATGATTGATGATTGATGATTGATGATTGATGGTTGATGATTGATGATTGATGATTGATGATTGATGATTGATGATTGTTGATTGTTGATTGATGATTGATGATTGATGATTGATGATTAATGATTGATGATTGATGATTGATGATTGATGATTGAGGATTGATGATTGATGATTGATGATTGATGATTGATGATTGATGATTGATGATTGATGATTGATGATTGATGATTGATGATTGATGATTGATGATTGATGATTGATGATTGATGATTGATGATTGATGATTGAGGATTGCTGATTTATGTTTGATGATTGATGATTGATAATTGATGATTGATAATTTATGATTGAAGATTGATGATTGATTATTGATGATTGATGATTGGTGAATGATGATAGATTATTGATGATTGATGATAGATGATTCATGATTGATGATTGATGATTGATGATTGATGATTGATGATTGATGATTGATGATTGATGATTGATGATTGATGATTGATGATTGATGATTGATGATTGATGATTGATGATTGATGATTGATGATTGATGATTGATGATTGATGATTGATGATTGATGATTGATGATTAATGATTGATGATCCATGATTGATGATTGATAATTGCTGTCTGATGATTAATGATTGATGATCAATCATTGAAAATTGATGATTTCTAATTGATGATTCATGGTTGTGGATTGATGGTTGATAATTGATGATTGATGATTGATGATTGATGATTGATGATCGATTATTGCTGATTGATGATTGATGATTGACGATTGATGATTGATGATTGATGATTGATGAATGATGATTGATGATGGATGATTGATGATTGATGATTGATGATTGTTGATTGATGATTGATGATTGATGATTGATGATTGATGATTGATGATTGATGCTTGATGATTGATGATTGATGATTCATGATTGATGATTGATGACTGAAGATAATTGATTGATGATAGATAATTGGTGATTGACGATTGATGATTGATGATTGATGATTGATGATTTATAATTGATGGTTGATGATTGATGATTCAGGATTGATGATTGATGATTGATGATTGTTGATTGTTGATTGTTGATTGATGATTGATGATTGATGATTGATGATTAATGATTGATGATTGATGATTGATGATTGATGATTGATGATTGATGATTGATGATTGATGATTGATGATTGATGATTGATAATTGATGATTGATGATTGATGATTGATGATTGATGATTGATGATTGATGGTTGATGATTGATGATTGATGATTGATGATTGATGATTGATGATTGATAATTGATGATTGATGATTGATGCTTGATGATTAATGATTGATGATTGATGATTGATGCTTGATGATTGATGATTGATGATTGATGATTGATGATTGATGATTGATGATTGATGATTGATGATTGATGATTGATGATTGATAATTGCTGTCTGATGATTAATGATTGATGACCGATCATTGAAAATTGATGATTTCTAATTGATGATTCATGGTTGTGGATTGATTGTTGATAATTGATGATTGATGATTGATGATTGATGATTGATGATTGATGATTGATGATTGATGATTGATGATTGATGATGGATGATTGATGATTGATGATTGATGATTCATGATTGATGATTGATGATTGATGACTGAAGATAATTGATTGATGATAGATAATTGATGATTGACGATTGATGATTGATGATTGATGATTGATGATTGATGATTGTTGATTTATAATTGATGGTTGATGATTGATGATTCAGGATTGATGATTGATGATTGATGATTAATGATTGGTGATTGACGATTGATGATTGATGATTGATGATTGATGATTGATGATTGATGATTGATGATTGATGATTGATGATTGATGATTGATGATTGATGATTGATGGTTGATGATTGATGATTGATGATTGATGATTGATGATTGATGATTGATGATTGATGATTGATGATTGATGATTGATGATTGATAATTGATGATTGATGATTGATGCTTGATGATTAATGATTGATGATTGATGATTAATGATTGATGATTGATGCTTGATGACTGATGATTGATGATTGATGATTGATGGTTGATGATTGATGATTGATGATTGATGATTGATGATTGATGATCCATGATTGATGATTGATAATTGCTGTCTGATGATTAATGATTGATGATCAATCATTGAAAATTGATAATTTCTAATTGATGATTATTGGTTGTGGATTGATGGTTGATAATTGATGATTGATGATTGATGATTGATGATTGATGATTGATGATTGATGATGGATGATTGATGATTGATGATTGATGATTCATGATTGATGATTGATGATTGATGACTGAAGATAATTGATTGATGATAGATAATTGATGATTGACGATTGATGATTGATGATTGATGATTGATGATTGATGATTGATGATTGATGATTTATAATTGATGGTTGATGATTGATGATTCAGGATTGATGATTGATGATTGATGATTAATGATTGGTGATTGACGATTGATGATTGATGATTGATGATTGATGATTGATGATTGATGATTGATGATTGATGATTGATGATTGATGATTGATGATTGATGATTGATGATTGATGATTGATGATTGATGATTGATGATTGATGATTGATGGTTGATAATTGATGATTGATGATTGATGATTGATGATTGATGATTGATGATCGATGATTGCTGATTGATGATTGATGATTGACGATTGATGATTGATGAATGATGATTGACGATGGATGATTGATGATTGATGATTGATGATTGATGATTGTTGATTGATGATTGGTGATTGACGATTGATGATTGATGATTGATGATTGACGATTTAATAATTGATGGTTGATGATTGATGATTCAGGATTGATGATTGATGATTGATGAGTGTTGATTCATGATTGATGATCGATGATTGATGATTGATGATTGATGATTGATGATTGATGATTGATGATTGATGATTGATGATTGATGATTGATGATTGATGATTGATGATTGATGATTGATGATTGATGATTGATGATTGATGATTGATGATTGATGATTGATGATTGATGATTGATGATTGATGATTGATGATTGATGATTGATGATTGATGATTGATGATTGATGGTTTATGATTGATGATTGATGATTGATGATCGCTGATAGATGTTTGATGATTGATGATTGATAATTGATGATTGATAATTTATGATTGAAGATTGATGATTGATTATTGATTATTGGCGAATGATGATAGATTATTGATGATTAATGATTGATGATTGATGATTGATGATTGATGATTGATGATTGATGATTGATGATTGATGATTGATGATTGATGATTGATGATTGATGATTGATGATTGATGATTGATGAATGATGATTGATGATGGATGATTGAAGACTGATGATTGATGATTGATGATTGATGTTTGATGATTGATGATTGATGATGGATGCTTGATGATTGATGATTGATGATTCATGATTGATGATTGATGATTGATGACTGAAGATAATTGATTGATGATAGATAATTGGTGATTGACGATTGATGATTATTGATCGATGATTGATGATTGATGATTTATAATTGATGGTTGATGATTGATGATTCAGGATTGATGATTGATGATTGATGATTAAAATTGGTGATTGACGATTGATGATTGATGATTGATGATTGATGATTGATGATTGATGATTGATGATTGATGATTGATGATTGATGGTTGATGATTGATGATTGATGATTGATGATTGATGATTGATGATTGATGATTGATGATTGATAATTGATGATTGATGATTGATGCTTGATGATTAATGATTGATGATTGATGATTGATGATTGATGATTGATGCTTGATGATTGATGATTGATGATTGATGATTGATGATTGATGATTGATGATTGATGATTGATGATTGATGATTGATGATTGATGATTGATGATTGATGATTGATGATTGATGATCCATGATTGATGATTGATAATTGCTGTCTGATGATTAATGATTGATGATCAATCATTGAAAATTGATAATTTCTAATTGATGATTCATGGTTGTGGATTGATTGTTGATAATTGATGATTGATGATTGATGATTGATGATTGATGATTGATGATTGATGATTGATGATTGATGATGGATGCTTGATGATTGATGATTGATGATTCATGATTGATGATTGATGACTGAAGATAATTGATTGATGATAGATAATTGATGATTGACGATTGATGATTGATGATTGATGATTGATGATTGATGATTTATAATTGATCGTTGATGATTGATGATTCAGGATTGATGATTGATGATTGATGATTAATGATTGATGATTGATGATTGATGATTGATGATTGATGATTGATGATTGATGATTGATGATGGATGCTTGATGATTGATGATTGCTGATTGATGATTGATGATTGATGATTGATGATTGATAATTGCTGTCTGATGATTAATGATTGATGACCGATCATTGAAAATTGATGATTTCTAATTGATGATTCATGGTTGTGGATTGATGGTTGATAATTGATGATTGATGATTGATGATTGATGATTGATGATTGATGATCGATGATTGCTGATTGATGATTGATGATTGACGATTGATGATTGATGATTGATGAATGATGATTGACGATGGATGATTGATGATTGATGATTGATGATTGATGATTGTTGATTGATGATTGGTGATTGACGATTGATGATTGATGATTGATGATTGATGATTGACGATTTAATAATTGATGGTTGATGATTGATGATTCAGGATTGATGATTGATGATTGATGAGTGTTGATTGATGATTGATGATCGATGATTGATGATTGATGATTGATGATTGATGATTGATGATTGATGATTGATGATTGATGATTGATGATTGATGATTGATGATTGATGATTGATGATTGATGATTGATGATTGATGATTGATGATTGATGATTGATGATTGATGATTGATGATTGATGATTGATGATTGATGATCGCTGATAGATGTTTGATGATTGATGATTGATAATTGATGATTGATAATTTATGATTGAAGATTGATGATTGATTATTGATTATTGGCGAATGATGATAGATTATTGATGATTAATGATTGATGATTGATGATTGATGATTGATGATTGATGATTGATAATTGATGATTGATGATTGATGATTGATGATTGATGATTGATGATTGCTGATTGATGATTGATGATTGATGAATGATGATTGATGATGGATGATTGAAGACTGATGATTGATGATTGATGATTGATGATTGATGATTGATGATGGATGCTTGATGATTGATGATTGATGATTCATGATTGATGATTGATGATTGATGACTGAAGATAATTGATTGATGATAGATAATTGGTGATTGACGATTGATGATTATTGATTGATGATTGATGATTGATGATTTATAATTGATGGTTGATGATTGATGATTCAGGATTGATGATTGATGATTGATGATTAAAATTGGTGATTGACGATTGATGATTGATGATTGATGATTGATGATTGATGATTGATGATTGATGATTGATGATTGATGGTTGATGATTGATGATTGATGATTGATGATTGATGATTGATGATTGATGATTGATGATTGATGATTGATGATTGATGATTGATAATTGATGATTGATGATTGATGCTTGATGATTAATGATTGATGATTGATGATTGATGATTGATGCTTGATGATTGATGATTGATGATTGATGATTGATGATTGATGATTGATGATTGATGATTGATGATTGATGATCCATGATTGATGATTGATAATTGCTGTCTGATGATTAATGATTGATGATCAATAATTGAAAATTGATAATTTCTAATTGATGATTCATGGTTGTGGATTGATTGTTGATAATTGATGATTGATGATTGATGATTGATGATTGATGATTGATGATTGATGATTGATGATTGATGATTGATGATTGATGATTGATGATTGATGATTGATGATGGATGATTGATGATTGATGATTGATGATTCATGATTGATGATTGATGATTGATGACTGAAGATAATTGATTGATGATAGATAATTGATGATTGACGATTGATGATTGATGATTGATGATTGATGATTGATGATTTATAATTGATGGTTGATGATTGATGATTCAGGATTGATGATTGATGATTGATGATTAATGATTGGTGATTGCCGATTGATGATTGATGATTGATGATTGATGATTGATGATTGATGATTGATGATTGATGATTGATGATTGATGGTTGATGATTGATGATTGATGATTGATGATTGATGATTGATGATTGATGATTGATGATTGATGATTGATGATTGATAATTGATGATTGATGATTGATGCTTGATGATTAATGATTGATGATTATTGATTGATGATTGATGATTGATGCTTGATGACTGATGATTGATGATTGATGATTGATGGTTGATGATTGATGATTGATGATTGATGATTGATGATTGATGATTGATGATCCATGATTGATGATTGATAATTGCTGTCTGATGATTAATGATTGATGATCAATCATTGAAAATTGATAATTTCTAATTGATGATTATTGGTTGTGGATTGATGGTTGATAATTGATGATTGATGATTGATGGTTGATGATTGATGATTGATGATTGATGATTGATGATTGATGATTGATGATTGATGATTGATGATTGATGATTGATGATTGATGATTGATGATTGATGATTGATGATTGATGATTGATGATTTATGATTGATGATTGATGATTGATGATTGATGATTGATGATTGATGATTGATGATTGATGATTGATGATTTATAATTGATGGTTGATGATTGATGATTCAGGATTGATGATTGATGATTGATGATTAATGATTGGTGATTGACGATTGATGATTGATGATTGATGATTGATGATTGATGATTGATAATTGATGATTGATGATTGATGATTGATTATTGATGATTGATGATTGATGATTGATGATTGATGATTGATGGTTGATGATTGATGATTGATGATTGATGATTGATGATTGATGATTGATGATTGATGATTGATGATTGATAATTGATGATTGATGATTGATGCTTGATGATTAATGATTGATGATTGATGATTGATGCTTGATGATTGATGATTGATGATTGATGATTGATGATTGATGATTGATGATCGATGATTGATGATAGATGATTGATGATTGATGATTGATGATTGATAATTGCTGTCTGATGATTAATGATTGATGATCGATCATTGAAAATTGATGATTTCGAATTGATGATTCATGGTTGTGGATTGATGGTTGATAATTGTTGATTGATGATTGATGATTGATGATTGATGATCGATGATTGCTGATTGATGATTGATGATTGACGATTGATGATTGATGATTGATGAATGATGATTGATGATGGATGATTGATGATTGATGATTGATGATTGATGATTGTTGATTGATGATTGATGATTGATGATTGATGATTGATGATTGATGATTGATGCTTGATGATTGATGATTGATGATTCATGATTGATGATTGATGACTGAAGATAATTGATTGATGATAGATAATTGGTGATCGACGTTTGATGATTGATGATTGATGATTTATAATTGATGTTTGATGATTGATGATTCAGGATTGATGATTGATGATTGTTGATTGATGATTGATGATTGATGATTGATGATTGATGATTGATGATTGACGATTGATGATTGATGATTGATGATTGATGATTGATGATTGATGATTGATGATTGATGATTGATGATTGATGATTGATGATTGATGATTGATGATTGATGATTGATGATTGATGATTGATGATTGATGATTGATGATTGATGATTGATGATTGATGATTGATGATTGATGATTGATGATTGATGATTGATGATTGATGATTGATGACTGATGAATGATGATTGATGATGGATGATTGATGATTGATGATTGATGATTGATGATTGTTGATTGATGATTGATGATTGATGATTGATGATTGATGATTGATGATTGATGATTGATGATTGATGATTGATGATTGATGATTGATGATTGATGATTGATGATTGATGATTGATGATTGATGCTTGATGATTGATGATTGATGATTCATGATTGATGATTGATGACTGAAGATAATTGATTGATGATAGATAATTGGTGATTGACGATTGATGATTGATGATTGATGATTGATGATTTATAATTGATGGTTAATGATTGATGATTCAGGATTGATGATTGATGATTGATGAGTGTTGATTGATGATTGATGATTGATGATTGATGATTGATGATTGATGATTGATGATTGATTATTGATGATTGATGATTGATGATTGATGATTGCTGATTGATGTTTGATGATTGATGATTGATAATTGATGATTGATAATTTATGATTGAAGATTGATGATTGATTATTGATGATTGGTGAATGATGATAGATTATTGATGATAAATGATTGATGATTGATGATTGATGATTGATGATTGATGATTGATGATTGATGATTGATGATTGATGAATGATGATTGATGATGGATGATTGATGACTGATGATTGATGATTGATGATTGATGATTGATGATGGATACTTGATGATTGATGATTGATGATTCATGATTGATGATTGATGATTTAATGATTGATGACTGAAGATAATTGATTGATGATAGATAATTGGTGATTGACGATTGATGATTGATGATTGATGATTGATGATTTATAATTGATGGTTGATTATTGATGATTCAGGATTGATGATTGATGATTGATGATTAAAATTGGTGATTGACGATTGATGATTGATGATTGATGATTGATGATTGATGATTGATGATTGATGATTGATGATTGATGATTGATGATTGATAATTGATGATTGATGATTGATGATTGATGATTGATGATTGATGATTGATGATCGATGATTGATGATTGATAATTGCTGTCTGATGATTAATGATTGATGATCAATCATTGAAAATTGATAATTTCTAATTGATGATTCATGGTTGTGGTTTGATTGTTGATAATTGATGATTGATGATTGATGATTGATGATTGATGATTGATGATTGATGATTGATGATTGATGATGGATGCTTGATGATTGATGATTGATGATTCATGATTGATGATTGATGATTGATGACTGAAGATAATTGATTGATGATAGATAATTGATGATTGACGATTGATGATTGATGATTGATGATTGATGATTTATAATTGATGGTTGATGATTGATGATTCAGGATTGATGATTGATGATTAATGATTGGTGATTGACGATTGATGATTGATGATTGATGATTGATGATTGATGATTGATGATTGATGATTGATGATTGATGATTGATGATTGATGATTGATGATTGATGATTGATGATTGATGATTGATGATTGATGGTTGATGATTGATGATTGATGATTGATGATTGATGATTGATGATTGATGATTGATGATTGATGATTGATAATTGATGATTGATGATTGATGATTGATGATTAATGATTGATGATTGATGATTGATGATTGATGATTGATGCTTGATGCTTGATGATTGATGATTGATGATTGATGATTGATGATTGATGATTGATGATTGATGATTGATGATTGATGATTGATGATTGATGATTGATGATTGATGATTGATGATTGATGATTGATGATTGATGATTGATGATTGATGATTGATGATTGATGATTGATGATTGATGATCCATGATTGATGATTGATAATTGCTGTCTGATGATTAATGATTGATGATCAATCATTGAAAATTGATAATTTCTAATTGATGATTCATGGTTGTGGATTGATGGTTGATAATTGATGATTGATGATTGATGATTGATGGTTGATGATTGATGATTGATGATTGATGATTGATGATTGATGATTGATGATTGATGATTGATGATTGATGATTGATGATTGATGATTGATGATTGATGATTGATGATTGATGATTGATGATTGATGATTGATGATTGATGATTGATGATTGATGATTGATGATTGATGATTGATGATTGATGATTGATGATTGATGATTGATGATTGATGATTGATGATTGATGATTGATGATTGATGATTGATGATTGATGATTGATGTTTGATGATTGATGATTGATGATTGATGATTGATGATTGATGATTTATAATTGATGGTTGATGACTGATGATTCAGGATTGATGATTGATGAATGATGATTAATGATTGGTGATTGACGATTGATGATTGATGATTGATGATTGATGATTGATGATTGATGATTGATAATTGATGATTGATGCTTGATGATTGATGATTGATGATTGATGATTGATGATTGATGATTGATGATTGATGATTGATGATTGATGATTGATGAATGATGATTGATGATGGATGATTGATGACTGATGATTGATGATTGATGATTGATGATTGATGATTGATGATGGATACTTGATGATTGATGATTGATGATTCATGATTGATGATTGCTGATTGATGACTGAAGATAATTGATTGATGATAGATAATTGGTGATTGACGATTGATGATTGATGTTTGATGATTGATGATTTATAATTGATGGTTGATGATTGATGATTCAGGATTGATGATTGATGATTGATGATTAAAATTGGTGATTGACGATTGATGATTGATGATTGATGATTGATGATTGATGATTGATGATTGATGATTGATGATTGATGATTGATGATTGATGATTGATGATTGATGGTTGATGATTGTTGATTGATGATTGATGATTGATGATTGATGATTGATGATTGATGATTGATGATTGATGATTGATGATTGATGATTGATGATTGATGATTGATGATTGATAATTGATGATTGATGATTGATGCTTGATGATTAATGATTGATGATTGATGATTGATGATTGATGCTTGATGATTGATGATTGATGATTGATGATTGATGATTGATGATTGATGATTGATGATTGATGATTGATGATTGATGATTGATGATTGATGATTGATGATCGATGATTGATGATTGATAATTGCTGTCTGATGATTAATGATTGATGATCAATCATTGAAAATTGATAATTTCTAATTGATGATTCATGGTTGTGGTTTGATTGTTGATAATTGATGATTGATGATTGATGATTGATGATTGATGATTGATGATTGATGATTGATGATTGATGATTGATGATTGATGATTGATGATGGATGCTTGATGATTGATGATTGATGATTCATGATTGATGATTGATGATTGATGACTGAAGATAATTGATTGATGATAGATAATTGATTATTGATGATTGATGATTGATGATTGATGATTGATGATTTATAATTGATGGTTGATGATTGATGATTCAGGATTGATGATTGATGATTAATGATTGGTGATTGACGATTGATGATTGATGATTGATGATTGATGATTGATGATTGATGATTGATGATTGATGATTGATGATTGATGATTGATGATTGATGATTGATGGTTGATGATTGATGATTGATGATTGATGATTGATGATTGATGATTGATAATTGATGATTGATGATTGATGATTGATGATTAATGATTGATGATTGATGATTGATGATTGATGATTGATGCTTGATGATTGATGATTGATGATTGATGATTGATGATTGATGATTGATGATTGATGATTGATGATTGATGATTGATGATTGATGATTGATGATTGATGATTGATGATTGATGATTGATGATTGATGATTGATGATCCATGATTGATGATTGATAATTGCTGTCTGATGATTGATGATTGATGATCAATCATTGAAAATTGATAATTTCTAATTGATGATTCATGGTTGTGGATTGATGGTTGATAATTGATGATTGATGATTGATGATTGATGGTTGATGATTGATGATTGATGATTGATGATTGATGATTGATGATTGATGATTGATGATTGATGATTGATGATTGATGATTGATGATTGATGATTGATGATTGATGATTGATGATTGATGATTGATGATTGATGATTGATGATTGATGATTGATGATTGATGATTGATGATTGATGATTGATGATTGATGATTGATGATTGATGATTGATGATTGATGATTGATGATTGATGTTTGATGATTGATGATTGATGATTGATGATTGATGATTTATAATTGATGGTTGATGACTGATGATTCAGGATTGATGATTGATGATTGATGATTAATGATTGGTGATTGACGATTGATGATTGATGATTGATGATTGATGATTGATGATTGATGATTGATAATTGATGATTGATGATTGATGATTGATGATTGATGATTGATGATTGATGATTGATGATTGATGGTTGATGATTGATGATTGATGATTGATGATTGATGCTTGATGATTGATGATTGATGATTGATAATTGATGATTGATGATTGATGCTTGATGATTAATGATTGATGATTGATGATTGATGATTGATTATTGATGATTGGTGAATGATGATAGATTATTGATGATAAATGATTGATGATTGATGATTGATGATTGATGATTGATGATTGATGATTGATGATTGATGATTGATGATTGATGATTGATGATTGATGATTGATAATTGATGATTGATGAATGATGATTGATGATGGATGATTGATGACTGATGATTGATGATTGATGATTGATGATTGATGATTGATGATGGATACTTGATGATTGATGATTGATGATTCATGATTGATGATTGATGATTGATGACTGAAGATAATTGATTGATGATAGATAATTGGTGATTGACGATTGATGATTGATGATTGATGATTGATGATTTATAATTGATGGTTGATGATTGATGATTCAGGATTGATGATTGATGATTGATGATTAAAATTGGTGATTGACGATTGATGATTGATGATTGATGATTGATGATTGATGATTGATGATTGATGATTGATGATTGATGGTTGATGATTGATGATTGATGATTGATGATTGATGATTGATGATTGATGATTGATGATTGATGATTGATGATTGATGATTGATGATTGATGATTGATGATTGATGATTGATGATTGATAATTGATGATTGATGATTGATGCTTGATGATTAATGATTGATGATTGATGATTGATGATTGATGCTTGATGATTGATGATTGATGATTGATGATTGATGATTGATGATTGATGATTGATGATTGATGATTGATGATTGATGATTGATGATTGATGATCGATGATTGATGATTGATAATTGCTGTCTGATGATTAATGATTGATGATCAATCATTGAAAATTGATAATTTCTAATTGATGATTCATGGTTGTGGTTTGATTGTTGATAATTGATGATTGATGATTGATGATTGATGATTGATGATTGATGATTGATGATGGATGCTTGATGTTTGATGATTGATGATTCATGATTGATGATTGATGATTGATGACTGAAGATAATTGATTGATGATAGATAATTGATGATTGACGATTGATGATTGATGATTGATGATTGATGATTTATAATTGATGGTTGATGATTGATGATTTAGGTTTATGATTGATGATTAATGATTGGTGATTGACGATTGATGATTGATGATTGATGATTGATGATTGATGATTGATGATTGATGATTGATGATTGATGATTGATGATTGATGATTGATGATTGATGATTGATGGTTGATGATTGATGATTGATGATTGATGATTGATGATTGATGATTGATGATTGATGATTGATGATTGATGATTGATGATTGATGATTGATGATTGCAGATTGATGATCGATGATTGCTGATTGATGATTGATGATTGACGATTGATGATTGATGATTGATGAATGATGATTGATGATGGATGATTGATGATTGATGATTGATGATTGATGATTGATGATTGATGATTGTTGATTGATGATTGATGATTGATGATTGATGATTGATGATTGATGATTGATGATTGATGATTGATGATTGACGATTGATGATTGATGATTGATGCTTGATGATTGATGATTGATGATTCATGATTGATGATTGATGATTCATGATTGATGATTGATGACTGAAGATAATTGATTGATGATAGATAATTGGTGATTGACGATTGATGATTGATGATTGATGATTTATAATTGATGGTTGATGATTGATGATTCAGGATTGATGATTGATGATTGATGATTGTTGATTGATGATTGATGATTGATGATTGATGATTGATGATTGATGATTGATGATTGATGATTGATGATTGATGATTGATGATTGATGATTGATGATTGGTGATTGATGATTGATGATTGATGATTGATGATTGATGATTGATGATTGATGAGTGATGATTGATGATTGATGATTGATGATTGATGATTGATGATTGATGATTGATGATTGATGATTGATGATTGATGATTGCTGATTGATGTTTGATGATTGATGATTGATAATTGATGATTGATAATTTATGATTGAAGATTGATGATTGATTATTGATGATTGATGATTGGTGAATGATGATAGATTATTGATGATTAATGATAGATGATTGATGATTGATGATTGATGATTGATGATTGATGATTGATGATTGATGATTGATGATTGATGAATGATGATTGATGATGGATGATTGATGACTGATGATTGATGATTGATGATTGATGATTGATGATTGATGATTGATGATTGATGATTGATGATTGATGATTGATGATTGATGATGGATGCTTGATGATTGATGATTGATGATTCATGATTGATGATTGATGATTGATGACTGAAGATAATTGATTGATGATAGATAATTGGTGATTGACGATTGATGATTGATGATTGATGATTGATGATTGATGATGGATGATTGGTGATTGATGATTGATGATTGATGATTGATGATTGATGATTGATGATTGATGATTGATGATTTATAATTGATGGTTGATGATTGATGATTCAGGATTGATGATTGATGATTGATGATTAATGATTGGTGATTGATGATTGATGATTGATGATTGATGATTGATGATTGATGATTGATGATTGATAATTGATGATTGATGATTGATGCTTGATGATTAATGATTGATGATTGATGATTGATGATTGATGATTGATGATTGATGATTGATGATTGATGAATGATGATTGATGATTGATGATTGATGATTGATGATTGCTGATTGATGATTGATGATTGATGATTGATGATTGATGATTGATGATTGATGATTGATGATTGATGTTTGATGATTGATGATTGATGATGGATGATTGGTGATTGATGATTGATGATTGATGATTGATGATTGATGATTGATGATTGATGATTCATGATTGATGATTGATGGTTTATAATTGATGGTTGATGATTGATGATTCAGGATTGATGATTGATGATTGATGATTAATGATTGGTGATTGACGATTGATGATTGATGATTAATGATTGATGATTGATGATTGATGATTGATGATTGATGATTGATGATTGATGATTGATGATTGATGATTGATGATTGATAATTGATGATTGATGATTGATGCTTGATGATTAATGATTGATGATTGATGATTGATGATTGATGATTGATGATTGATGATTGATGATTGATGATTGATGATTGATGAATGATGATTGATTATTGATGATTGATGATTGATGATTGATGATGGATGATTGGTGATTGATGATTGATGATTGATGATTGATGATTGATGATTGATGATTGATGATTTATAATTGATGGTTGATGATTGATGATTCAGGATTGATGATTGATGATTGATGATTAATGATTGGTGACTGACGATTGATGATTGATGATTGATGATTGATGATTGATGATTGATGATTGATGATTGATGATTGATGATTGATGATTGATAATTGATGATTGATGATTGATGCTTGATGATTAATGATTGATGATTGATGATTGATGATTGATGATTGATGATTGATGATTGATGATTGATGATTGATGATTGATGATTTATGATTGATGAATGATGATTGATGATTGACGATTGATGATTGATGATTGATGATTGATGATTGATGATTGACGATTGATGATTGATGGTTGATGATTGATGATTGATGATTGATGATTGATGATTGATGATTGATGATTGATGATTGATGATTGATGAATGATGATTGATGATTGATGATTGATGATTGATGATTAATGATTGCTGATTGATGATTGATGATTGACGATTGATGATTGATGGTTGATGATTGATGATTGATGATTGATGATTGATGATTGATGATTGATAATTGATGATTGATGATTGATGCTTGATGATTAATGATTGATATTTGATGATTGATGATTGATGCTTGATGATTGATGATTGATGATTGATGATTGATGATTGATGATTGATGATTGATGATTGATGATTGATGATTGATGATTGATGATTGATGCTTGATGATTGATGATTGATGATTGATGATTGATGATTGATGATTGATGATTGCTGATTGATGATTGATGATTGATGATTGATGATCCATGAATGATGATTGATAATTGCTGTATGATGATTAATAATTGATGATCAATCATTGAAAATTGATAATTTCTAATTGATGATTCATGGTTGATGAATGATGATTGATGATTGATGATTGATGATTGATGATTGATGATTGATGATTCACGATTGATGATTGATGGTTGATGATTGATGATTGATGATTGATGATTGATGATTGATGATAGATGATTGATGATTGATGATTGATGATTGATGAATGATGATTGATGATTGATGATTGATGATTGATGATTGCTGATTGATGATTGATGATTGACGATTGATGATTGATGGTTGATGATTGATGATTGATGATTGATGATTGATGATTGATGATTGATGATTGATGATTGATAATTGATGATTGATGATTGATGCTTGATGATTAATGATTGATATTTGATGATTGATGATTGATGCTTGATGATTGATGATTGATGATTGATGATTGATGATTGATGATTGAGGATTGATGATTGATGATTGATGATTGATGATTGATGATTGATGATTGATGATTGATGCTTGATGATTGATGATTGGTGATTGATGATTGATGATTGATGATTGATGATTGCTGATTGATGATTGATGATTGATGATTGATGATCCATGATTGATGATTGATAATTGCTGTATGATGATTAATAATTGATGATCAATCATTGAAAATTGATAATTGATGATTCATGGTTGTGGATTGATGGTTGATGATTGATGATTGATGATTGATGATTGATGATTGATGATTGATATTTGATGCTTGATAATTGATAATATATGATTGATGATTGATGATTGATGATTGATGATCGATGATTGATGATTGATGATTGATGATTGATGATTGATGTTTGATGATTGATGATTGATGATTGATGATTGATGGTTGATGATTGATGATTGATGATTCATGATTGATGATTGATGACTGATGATTGATGATTGATGATTGATGATTGTTGATTGATGATTGATGATTGATGATTGATGATTGATGATTGATGATTGATGATTGATGATTGATGATTGATGATTGATGATTGCTGATTGATGATTGATGATTGACGATTGATGATTGATGATTGATGAATGATGATTGATGATGGATGATTGATGATTGATGATTGATGATTGATGATTGATGATTGATGATTGATGGTTGATGATTGATGATTGATGATTGATGATTGATGATTGATGATTGATGATTGATAATTGATGATTGATGATTGATGCTTGATGATTGATGATTGATGATTGATGCTTGATGATTGATGATTGATGATTGACGATTGATGATTGATGATTGATGATTGATGATGGATGATTGATGATTGATGATTGATGATTGATGATTGATGATTGATGATTGATGATTGATGATTGATGATTGATGATTGATGATTGATGATTGATAATTGATGATTGATGATTGATGCTTGATGATTGATGATTGATGATTGATGATTGACGATTGATGATTGATGATTGATGATTGATGATGGATGATTGATGATTGATGATTGATGATTGATGATTGATGATTGATGATTGATGATTGATGATTGATGATTGATGATTGATGATTGATGGTCGATGATTGCTGATCGATGATTGACGATTGATGATTGATTATTGATGATTGATGATTGATGAATGATGATTGATGATGGATGATTGATGATTGATGATTGATGATTGATGATTGATGATTGATGATTGATGATTGATGATTGATGATTGATGATTGATGATTGACGATTGATGATTGATGATTGATGATTGATGATTGATGATTGATGATTGATGATTGATGATTGATGATTGATAATTGATGATTGATGATTGATGCTTGATGATTAATGATTGATGATTGATGATTGATGATTGATGATTGATGATTGATGATTGATGATTGATGATTGATGATTGATGATTGATGATTGATGATTGATGATTGATGATTGATGATTGATGAATGATGATTGATGATTGATGATTGATGATTGATGATTGATGATTGCTGATTGATGATTGATGATTGACGATTGACGATTGATGATTGATGGTTGATGATTGATGATTGATGATTGATGATTGATGATTGATGATTGATGATTGATAATTGATGATTGATGATTGATGCTTGATGATTAATGATTGATGATTGATGATTGATGATTGATGATTGATGCTTGATGATTGATGATTGATGATTGATGATTGATGATTGATGATTGATGATTGATGATTGATGATTGATAATTGATGATTGAGGATTGATGATTGATGATTGATGATTGATGATTGATGATTGATGATCCATGATTGATGATTGAGAATTGCTGTATGATGATTAATAATTGATGATCAATCATTGAAAATTGATAATTTCTAATTGATGATTCATGGTTGTGTATTGATGTTTGATAATTGATGATTGATGATTGATGATTGATGATTGATTATTGATGATTGATGATTGATGATTGATGGTCGATGATTGCTGATTTATGATTGACGATTGATGATTGATGAATGATGATTGGTGATGGATGATTGATGATTGATGATTCATGATTGATGATTGATGATTGATGACTGAAGATAATTGATTGATGATAGATAATTGGTGATTGATGATTGATGATTGATGATTGATAATTGATGATGGATGATTGATGATTGATGATTGATGATTGATGATTGATGATTGATGCTTGATAATTGATGATTGATGATTGATGATTGATGATTGATGATTGATGATGGATGATTGGTGATTGATGATTGATGATTGATGATTGATGATTGATGATTGATGATTTATAATTGATGGTTGATGATTGATGATTCAGGATTGATGATTGATGATTGATGATTAATGATTGGTGATTGACGATTGATGATTGATGATTGATGATTGATGATTGATGATTGATGATTGATGATTGATGATTGATGATTGATGATTGATGATTGATGATTGATGATTGATGATTGATGATTGATAATTGATGATTGATGATTGATGCTTGATGATTAATGATTGATGATTGATGATTGATGATTGATGATTGATGATTGATGATTGATGATTGATGATTGATGAATGATGATTGATGATTGATGATTGATGATTGATGATTGCTGATTGATGATTGATGATTGACGATTGATGATTGATGGTTGATGATTGATGATTGATGGTTGATGATTGATGATTGATGATTGATGATTGATAATTGATGATTGATGATTGATGCTTGATGATTAATGATTGATGATTGATGATTGATGATTGATGATTGATGCTTGATGATTGATGATTGATGATTGATGATTGATGATTGATGATTGATGATTGATGATTGATGATTGATGATTGATGATTGATGATTGATGATTGATGATTGATGATTGATGATTGATGATTGATGATTGATGATTGATGATTGATGATTGATGATTGATGATTGATGATCCATGATTGATGATTGATAATTGCTGTATGATGATTAATAATTGATGATCAATCATTGAAAAGTGATAATTTCTAATTGATGCTTCATAGTTGTGGATTGATGGTTGATAATTGATGATTGATGATTGATGATTGATGATTGATGATTGATGATTGATGATTGATGATTGATGATTGATGATTGATGGTCGATGATTGCTGATTGATTATTGACGATTGATGATTGATGATTGATGATTGATGATTGATGAATGATGATTGATGATGGATGATTGATGATTGATGATTGATGATTGATGATTGATGATTGATGATTGATGATTGATGATTGATGATTGATGATTGATGATTGATGATTGATGATTGATGATTGATGATTGATGATTGATGATTGATGATTGATGATTGATGATTGGTGATTGATGATTGATGCTTGATGCTTGATGATTGATGATTGATAATTCATGATTGATGATTGATGACTGAAGATAATTGATTGATGATAGATAATTGGTGATTGACGATTGATGATTGATGATTGATGATTGATGATTTATAATTGATGGTTGATGATTGATGATTCAGGATTCATGATTGATGATTGATGATTGATGATTGATGATTGATGATTGATGATTGGTGATTGATGATTGATGTTTGATGATTGATGATTGATGATTGATGATTGATGATTGATGATCGATGATTGCTGATTGATGATTGATGATTGACGATTGATGATTGATGATTGATTATTGATGATTGATGATTGATGATTGATGATTGATGATTGATGATTGATGATTGATGATTGATGATTGATGATTTATAGTTGATGGTTGATGATTGATGATTCAGGATTGATGATTGATGTTTGATGATTGATGATTGACGATTGATGATTGATGATTGATGATTGATGATTGATGAATGATGATTGATGATGGATGATTGATGATTGATGATTGATGATTGATGATTGATGATTGATGATTGATGATTGATGATTGATGATTGATGATTGATGATTGATGATTGATGATTGATGATTGATGATTGATGATTGATGATTGATGATTGATGATTGATGATTCAGGATTGATGATTGATGTTTGATGATTGATGATTGACGATTGATGATTGATGATTGATGATTGATGATTGATGATTGATGAATGATGATTGATGATGGATGATTGATGATTGATGATTGATGATTGATGATTGATGATTGATGATTGATGATTGATGATTGATGATTGATGATTGATGATTGATGATTGATGATTGGTGATTGATGATTGATGCTTGATGCTTGATGATTGATGATTGATAATTCATGATTGATGATTGATGACTGAAGATAATTGATTGATGATAGATAATTGGTGATTGACGATTGATGATTGATGATTGATGATTTATAATTGATGGTTGATGATTGATGATTCAGGATTCATGATTGATGATTGATGATTGATGATTGATGATTGATGATTGATGATTGGTGATTGATGATTGATGTTTGATGATTGATGATTGATGATTGATGATTGATGATTGATGATCGATGATTGCTGATTGATGATTGATGATTGACGATTGATGATTGATGATTGATTATTGATGATTGACGATTGATGATTGATGATTGATGATTGATGATTGATGATTGATGATTGATGATTGATGATTTATAGTTGATGGTTGATGATTGATGATTCAGGATTGATGATTGATGTTTGATGATTGATGATTGACGATTGATGATTGATGATTGATGATTGATGATTGATGAATGATGATTGATGATTGATGATGGATGATTGATGATTGATGATTGATGATTGATGATGGATGATTGATGATTGATGATTGATGATTGATGATTGATGATTGATGATTGATGATTGATGATTGATGATTGATGATTGATGATTGATTATTGATGATTGGTGATTGATGATTGATGCTTGATGCTTGATGATTGATGATTGATAATTCATGATTGATGATTGATGACTGAAGATAATTGATTGATGATAGATAATTGGTGATTGACGATTGATGATTGATGATTGATGATTGATGATTTATAATTGATGGTTGATGATTGATGATTCAGGATTCATGATTGATGATTGATGATTGATGATTGATGATTGATGATTGATGATTGATGATTGATGATTGATGATTGATGATTGATGATTGATGATTGATGATTGATGATTGATGATTGATGATTGATGATCGATGATTGCTGATTGATGATTGATGATTGACGATTGATGATTGATGATTGATTATTGATGATTGATGATTGATGATTGATGATTGATGATTGATGATTGATGATTGATGATTGATGATTGATGATTGATGATTTATAGTTGATCGTTGATGATTGATGATTCAGGATTGATGATTGATGTTTGATGATTGATGATTGACGATTGATGATTGATGATTGATGATTGATGATTGATGAATGATGATTGATGATGGATGATTGATGATTGATGATTGATGATTGATGATTGATGATTGATGATTGATGATTGATGATTGATGATTGATGATTGATGATTGATGATTGATGATTGATGATTGATGATTGATGATTGATGCTTGATGATTGATGATTGATGATTCATGATTGATGATTGATGATTGATGACTGAAGATAATTGATTGATGATAGATAATTGGTGATTGACGATTGATGATTGATGATTGATGATTGATGATTGATGATTGATGATTGATGATTGATGATTGATGATTTATAATTGATGGTTGATGGATTGATGATCGATGATTGCTGATTGATGATTGATGATTGACGATTGATGATTGATGATTGATGATTGATGATTGATGATTGATGATTGATGATTGATGATTGATGTTTGATGATTGATGATTGATGAATGATAATTGATGATGGATGATTGATGATTGATGATTGATGATTGATGATTGATGATTGATGATTGATGATTGATGATTGAAGATTGATGCTTGATGATTGATGATTGATGATTCATGATTGATGATTGATGACTGAAGATAATTGATTGATGATAGATAATTGGTGATTGACGATTGATGATTGATGATTGATGATTGATGATTTATAATTGATGGTTGATGATTTATGATTCAGGATTGATGATTGATGATTGATGATTGATTATTGAACATTGATGATTGATGATTGGTGATTGATGATTGATGTTTGATGATTGATGATTGATGATTGAGGATTGATGATTGATGATTGATGATTGATGATTGATGATCGATGATTGCGGATTGATGATTGATGATTGACGATTGATGATTGATGATTGATGATTGATGATTGATGATTGATGATTGATGATTGATGATTGATGATTGATGATTGATGATTGATGATTGATGATTGATGATTCATGATTGATTGATCGATGATTTATAATTGATGGTTGATGATTGATGATTCAGGATTGATGATTGATGTTTGATGATTGATGATTGATGATTGATGATTGATGATCGATGATTGATGATTGATGATTGATGATTGATGATCCATGATTGATGATTGATAATTGCTGTCTGATGATTAATGATTGATGATCGATCATTGAAAATTGATGATTTCTAATTGATGATTCATGGTTGTGGATTGATGGTTGATAATTGATGATTGATGATTGATGATTGATGATTGATGATCGATGATTGCTGATTGATAAATGATGATTGACGATTGATGATTGATGATTGATGATTGATGAATGATGATTGATGATGGATGATTGATGATTGATGATTGATGATTGATGATTGATGATTGATGATTGATGATTCATGATTGATGCTTGATGATTGATGATTGATGATTCATGATTGATGATTGATGACTGAAGATAATTGATTGACGATAGATAATTGGTGATTGACGATTGATGATTGATGATTGATGATTTATAATTGTTGGTTGATGATTGATGATTCAGGATTGATGATTGATGATTGATGATTGATGATTGATGAT